>CAUYRT010063932.1:0-22528 GCA_963574885.1 Lepilemur ruficaudatus | reverse complement strand
TCTCCTCCTTTGCCCTTTCCCGTTTGCGAGTCAAGGCACCCTGGCTTGTTTGCAAGTCACAAGGTGTCTTGAGGCCGATCAACAAGAAACAATCCGTGTGAGAACAAGTGTTCCGAGAACTGCTTTGTTTAAACATGGCTGAGAGATGACCCGGTGTCCACTACAATTTTCCTTTATATTTGTATGTAAGAAAGGTGTTTTTAAATAGAGCATTTTGTTTCATCAGCTAAAAATTTTATCCTATGCTATCCCATGTTGTAGGCTTTTACAAAAAATAAAATCAAGGTAACTACCCCAGAGTCAAAGAAAACCAGTAAATAACAGATATATGAGTTAAATTCAAGATTGATGACTCTAATAATAATGTAACATTAGTATTCTTTCTGATATGCCGTGCTTCAGGGCTACATTTCTAAGTAAAGCATGAAACAAAATCAACACCAAATCCAGACTGGATATGCAACCTCATAGATATTTTTTTTGATGCCCAAAAGTGATCATTAGTTTATGGGTATTTGCTCCTCGAATCTTTCTGCCAAGTGAACCATAATGTAACACTTAACAAAGATGGGAATTTGTGTGATAATTACCACAAAGAATCTCTCCCAGCAATTATTCCTAATGAGGCAGAAACAGAAAAATTGCCATGATGTTTGACAGCCAGGAGAATATACTGAAGTAATAGTATGTTCTCAGAAAGTAGGTGGTGGTGGGAATGAATTAAGGAATTAATATTTCCTGTGTATTGCTGTTTCTTATGCATTGCTTTAAGCTATAATCTGTTAGGGTATGGCAAATATACAAAGGACTAAAAGACATTATCTCTAGTTTCAAGAAACACACATGCACACACACACAAGCAAATATATATATATATAATTAATGACATTGGTGTAGATGTATTTTAGAAATTCAGAAGAGATATTTCTGTAGACTGGTAAATAATGGTTGTAATACAACCAATTTGATGAATGAGATTTCCTGAAAAAGTGGCAGAAATGAAATATGGGTTCTCAATATTTCTTTTCAGAATATCATTCCTAGGTGATGCAGAGAGCCACAAGATTCTTAGCTAAGAAAGGGTGAGATAGCAAACAAAGCTGCCATAAATATTGTCTAATAATAAGTCTTTATTTTATCCTAAATACTTCCTGAAAACCGGTGATAGAATGCTGACACGGTCATTAAAGAAAAGGCTTACCATCATTTGATTATATTGCAGAAGGCTGTAGATATGCTAAAGATATATCAAAATCAAGAGGTCATTGTTTTATGGGGTAGAAATTAAATCATTCTGACACATAAAAAAGTTATCTGTAATTGTCAGATGACTTTCCTTCATTAGCAATCAGAACTTCTCTAGTTATCATTTGTTTTTGCTTTTTCAACTAAAAAAAAATGTGTTCTAGTGAAAAAAAATGCATTACTCAAGTCAAATAATGTAATCTGTGTCCTTGCTTTAGACATCACATTTGAGAAGAGTAGAATTTACTGAAGCCCAAATGAGTGTTATTCAGAAACCATGCATCATATATTTTTATTTTTTAATGTTTGGGTTAATTCTATCTATATTTAAATTTTCTAAATTTCTTTTTCTTAAATTTTTTAATATTTCTATTTTTTTCTACATTTCTTCTTTTTATATTAAAACTTCTTTTCTGGTTGTTTTGTATCTGTGAGTCAAAGTTGCTAAGATGTGAAGACTTGATTGTTGTAAGACAATGCCAATAATTTTTTTTTTTAGAGATAGGGTCTCACCTAGGCTGGTGTTCAGTGATATGAACGTAGCTCACTACAGCCTCTAACTCTTGGCCTCAAGCAATCCTCTCATCTCAGCCTCCTGAGTAGCTAGGACTACAGGGGCATACCACCACACATCTGGCTAATTTTTTTTTTTTTTGGTAGAAACAAGAAGGCAGGGGTGTCTTGCTATGTTGCCCCGGCTGATCTTGAACTCCTATCCTCAAGTGATCTTCTACCTCAGTTTTCCAAAGTGCTGGGATTATAGGCATGAGTTACTGCAACTAGCAATATTTGTTGAATGTTTAAAAACAGAATTTTTATGCAGCTGTGAGATCCAAAAACAAAAGTTTTTGAAAATGAAAATAAATAACTTTAATTTTACTTAAAACAGCTCTAGTTTTACATTTCTTGTTACACTTCTAAAAGTTTAATAAAAGCAGAGAAAAGAACAGAAAAGGCAGGACAAATAGAAAGCACAAAGTAAAAAGGCAGAAACAAGCCCAGATATATAAACAGACTATATAAGAGATACAAAGAAATAGAATTATCCAACTAAAACACAGACTGTCATATTATATAAAAAAAGCAAAATCCAGATATATAGAGATTTAAATAAGCAATGGAAAAATGAACAATGGAAGGTTTTAAACAATGGAAAAAGATAAATCAAGAAAATGTTAACTAAAACAGGGCTAGGGTAGCATTATTATCAGTCAAAATAGACTTTGTTAGCATTACTACAGTGAATTACTATCAGATATGTAACATGTATTTACATCATTATATACAGAAGTATAATCGTAGCTTAAGAGGGTCACCACATAATGATAAAAGATTCAATTTATTAGGAATGACTAACAATTCTAAACTTGTATGCACTGAGTAAAATATCTTCAAAATACAAAATTTGCACATTTACTGGGACTCTGCAAACTACATTTTTTAGATATCTTGCAGGACAGCAAGCCAGCAGCAGCTAGGCAGTGCCATTTCCTCAGGGGTATGAGCACCAATTTCATGGTTTTTTTTTTCCCAAGCTCCCAAATTCTGGCAACCCCACTTTTCCCTTTTGCTCCTTGGATGTGGAAGTGGTATCTGCTCCCTCCAGACTATCCCACTGTTCTCTTTGTCCTATCAGCCCTCCAACTCCTGTATAACCAATTCTCTATATTAAATCCCCTCTTTTCTTAATTTAAATAAATTCTATTATGTATATTTAAGGTATAACACGTTATAGGATATATAGAGATAACAAAAAGGTTACTATAGTGAGACAAATTAACATGGTTACCCTGTTCATTTTTGTGGGAAAAGCAGCTAAAATCTATCATTTAGCATGGATTCCCACATATGGTACCATTTTATTATCTACGGTTCTTATGTTGTACATTATTAGATCTCTAGACTAATTCACCCTAAAAAATCTGCTACATCTTTTGAAATACCCTGTGTGATTTGTTTTCTAGACAGGACCCTGAATAACACATATTGTATTATCAACAAAATGCTCTCAATTAGGTCAAGTAGACAAAAAAAACAGTAAAGATACAAAAGATTTGGATGACATCTTAGCATGCATGATTTGATGAAATAGATCAAATCTTGTACCCAACAATCAGAAGGGAGATGGGACTATGGGTATTTTTTCCTTATCTCCAATGTTTGCATTTTTTACATTGTACATGCATTATTTTTATAAAGGAGAGGGGAAGAAAGCAGTTATTTCATTCTTTTGATAAAAGTAAACCAAGAGACCTGGAATTGCTAAAACTTTGCAGGGAAGGAAAGCTTATCTAAATTGAAACATGCTGCTAAAAGCATTAAGTGCTGCTGCTTTTAACATTTTCATAGTTGCTCATGTAATAGCTTAATCTTCTCCATTAACAACTTCTCCTAAAATAATTTACCTTTTCCCACTGGGTACAAAGTTTAAATTCTTTTAAAAGTTCTGGTGACAAATTGTCCAGAAATAAAAATATACAAAGAAACTTATTTTGGCAACTTAGTCCCCTAAAAACGCTTAGAAATCTTTCAGGAGTTATGATCGCCTAAACCATAACACTAATTAAGTTTCTTACTGTCAGATTATAGATGTTTGGTATTTGAAGGTTTCAGAACTTTTTAAATTATGTGTAATTGACTCAAACTTTTCAAAGAAAAAGCTCAGAAGAAAGCAAAAATCAGTTACCTGTAAGAATGAAATAAATCTCCCCATTTGAATTTGGCAATCGCCTTCCACCATGCTGGAATCTGTAGCTTTAAAAGGCAACATGAAGAATCATATTTCAATTTCTTAATTTAAACTTAACACCAAGAGAAGAAAAAAAATGATTCTTTTCATTAGGACATCTTTTAATCTGCATAGTATTGAAAACACAGAATTTTACACTGAAGATAAAAATCAAAATCATTAATCACATAATTAAAAGTAATTATCTGCTTAGCTATTTAATGAATTCAAGGAAAATTTTCATCTACCTTCAGTACTTTGTAACTTATAAAAATATCACAAATCGATTTTACAGAATTTGCTGCTGCTTCATCACTCAGGTTTTTTTCACCTGTTTACCAAACAAACAAATAAACCAACAAAACATTTGAATGTTTATTTTCCTACACTAATATATTATATAATATGTTATATATTACTATATTAATATATTTTGGTAGTCCTAAAATTATCTAGTAACTTTTTATTCATTTCAATCTCAAAAAAGGCATCAACACAATTTTAAATTTTAAAATTTACCTCCTTCTCCATAAAACAAGAGACCATTGTAAAATTTGGTTTCAGCCTGTTGTAAAAAAAAAAAAATTAAAATAATTGTAAAGCTTATTTTGTTTTCAAATTCCTGGGCTCTCTTAATTTTCTATATTTAATAATTAACAGAAGACTGTATCATTTATATGCAAACTCATTTAAATTCAAAAATTGCATGCCAGTAAATTCAGTTTATTTTTAGAGTAACAAAAATAATACTGATACACAAAGCTATCTCTTGATTTCTTTAGTCTTTACTTTGTCTTATCTGAACACTCTTCATTGTCCCACATCCTCCAATTAGTTCATGAGAGATAAAGAGCAACCACATATTATCAAAAAGGGAGAGGGAAAAAAAATGAAGTTTGCCAACTTCTACCAGAGTTATAATGGCTCTTGCATAAGGAAACACAAAACTAAATGCAAATCAAAAATTCAAAGCTTTTTAGGCCGGGCGGCTGTGGCTCACGCCTGTAATCCTAGCACCCTGGGAGGCTGAGGCGGGTGGATTGCTCAAGGTCAGGAGTTCAAAACCAGCCTGAGCAAGAGCGAGACCCCGTCTCTACTAAAAATAGAAAGAAATTAATTGGACAACTAAAAATATGTAGAAAATATTAGCCGGGCATGGTGGCACATGCCTGTAGTCCCAGCTATTCGGGAGGCTGAGGCAGAAGGATTGCTTGAGCCCAGGAGTTTGAGGTTGCTGTGAGCTAGGCTGATGCCACGGCACTCACTCTAGCCCGGGCAAGGGAGTGAGACTCTGTCTCAAAAAAAAAAAAAAAAATTCAAAGCTTTTTTAGATGATCAGTACATATGGCAGGTAACACACATTTCAGAGGTTTGCAAACCTAGATTCAAACTGTTAAAAACGGTAACATGTTAGGCAAGTGACATCCTATTTATTTTTTTTTCTTTTTTTTTTTTTGAGACAGTCTCACTTTCTTGTGCAGGCTAGAGTGCCGTGGCGTCAGCCTAGCTCACAGCAACCTCAAACTCCTGGGCTTAAGCGTTCCTCCTGCCTCAGCCTCCCGAGTAGCTGGGACTACAGGCATGCACCACCATGCCCGGCTAATTTTTTCTACATATTTTTAGCTGTCCAAGTAATTTCTTTTTTTTTTTTTTTTTTTTTTTAGTAGAGACAGGGTCTCACGCTTGCTCAGGCTGTTCTCGAACTCCTGAGCTCAAACAATCCACCCGCTTCGGCCTCCTAGAGTGCTAAGATTACAGGCGTGAGCACCGCGCCCAGTGAGCCACTGTGCCCAGCCATGACATCCTATTTAAACCTTGTCTAACTCCCTGGGTTGTGTCATAAGGATTCAGTGCACAGTATCTGGCACACTGTAAGCACTAAATGAATGCTGGTTATTAGTATTACCATTACTTTAAATAAATGATTAATTCAACATATAATAAACATTTATTGCACACTATACATATAAGCATATATTTACTTTTAAATGATGTTTTTAAAGTTTTAAGCAAAGAATACAAATAATTACCTCATATTTTAATTTCTTGATTTCACAACAAAGTGCAGCATAAACAGTGATGACTTTGTTTAAGACCTAGTTTCACAAGTAAAAACATAAAGAGTAAATTATAACAGATAACTTAAGCATTTTAAAAAATATATTTTTAAGTTTAGAAATTCCATACCTTGTTTTCAGTCTTTATGAGTTCCAAAAGAGAAGACTGCTCATAAGGCAAAAGCTACAGAAACAAAGGAAAAGAACATTTCTTTTTAATTAGAAAGATCATTGAAATTTTAAATACATAAAATAAGACTAGCTCTACTCTACTCCATGTAAGTAGTGTGTACTCAGCACTAGTACCAACTATTTTGTTCAAAAACAATCTCATTAGACAATATATAAGGAAAAGCACACAAGCTCAAAAAGAAATGGCCCAACATGACACAATCATGTTGCAATGACTCTGGCTGCCCTCCACAATTTAAGGTGGCTGAATATGAGCGCAGTGCAAGAAAATGCAAGATAATAAGGTAACACCAGTATTATTAAACTCCATTAGTTATGACCATGGGCAAAGACCTCTCATCATTTTGGAATTTGCTATGTAGGCACAAATCTAGTAAGATATTTTAAAAAGGGTCAAATAAGTTATCATAAAGAATAAAACAAGACAGAAAAGAGAAAATATCTTTTCTTGTATAAACTCATGGCTCAGAAACCCTTAAAATAGTGTGCAATTCACTTATCTTCTAAGGGAAGCTCAATTTCCACCTCTTTCTGATCATCATCTACACGTGACCTTATTAAGTGAAATCTTAGACCTCCCTTTTGGTTGTATACTAACAATTAAGTATTTATGTAGGTAAGTTATATATACCTTTTCTCATTAGGTTGTAATTTTTGTTTACAGAGATTTTGTCTGAGTTTGTGATTTTCCCAAAATACTAATCAAAGAACCTTGCACAGTAGAAACACAATAACATAACTGCCTAATAATGGAACTAAAACAAGGTTCCAAAGAAAGCAGTTGGGGAGCAGGAAAATTCCATACGATGATAAAATTTTAAAGATTAGAAGTCTTCTGTAGGGGAAGATAAAAGCTAAGAGATGATTTCACCTTTTATAAAATCTGAGAGTTGAAACAAACAGATTTTTATGATGATATAGCTAGAAGAGGCCTTAAAAGCCCAAGAGCAAGTCTTAAAAAAATAAAAAAGTACTGCTTAATGGCAAGTGAGAAATATATGAAACTCATTACTTTCAGAGTTAATACACATTGAGAATGGGAATTTCCTAGGGAGGTCCTATAACTTACATACCATGATTTTCATAAGCATTAAAAAACAAAAAGAGACAATGACAAATGGGAAATTTTTTAAAGTAGGTTTAAGCCTATCCAGCCTGCAAGAAAGAAGAGTAAAAGGAAAATACTTTTAGTTTACAAATATGTAAAGCATTAGTGAGGCAGTTTAGAGTAACGGGTAAGGACACAGGCTCTAAAACAAAACTGTCTGATATTGATTTGCCATTAAACTAAATGTGTCACTTATTGGAATAAGTTGCTTTTCTATGCCTTAGTTTTCACACCTGCAAATGAAGATGATATTGTATCTACCTGATATAGGATTGCTATAGGAATTAAAGTCAATACTTGTCCTACAATGCATAATGAAAAGATAACCAAATTTAAAAATGGGCAAAGGATGTAAATAGACATTTCTCCAGACGTGTGTAAATGGGCAACGAGCAAATCAAAAGATGAAAAGATATTCATCATCATCAGCCAAACGCATATCAAAACCACAATGAGATCACATCCACTAGGCAGATAATAAGTACTGGCAAAAATGCAGATAAGCTGGAACCCTCATACAGTGCTGGTAGGAATGTAAAATGGTACAGCCACATTGGACAACAGTCTGGAAGTTCCTCAAAAAGTTAAACATAGTTACCATACAACTCTGCAATTCCACTCTCGGGTGGGTGGCTGGGTGTATCTCCAAACATGTACACAAAAACTGGTACACAAATGCTCCAAACAGCCAAAAAGTGGAAAACAGCCAAAAAGTGGAAAAGCCCACATCTATTAACTGATGAATGAATAAAATGTGGTATATCCACTCAATGTAATTTATTCAATAAAAAGAAATAAAGCACATTCATAACAACATGGATAAGCCTTGAAAATATCATGCTATGTGAAAGAAGCCAGCCACAAAAGACCACATACACTGCATGAATCTATTTATACGAAATGTACAAAAGAGACAAATCCGTAGAGACAGAAAACATATTGACAGCCTAGGGCTAGTGGGTGATGGTGTGGCGTGGCATTGGAGGAAGGGAACTGACTACTAATGGGTATGGCATTTTTTGCAGTAGTGAAAATATCCTAAAATTAACTATGGTCATGGTTACACAATTCTATGAATATGCTTTTAAAAACCACTGAAGTATATAATTTAAATGCGGGAATTGTATGATATGTGAAATGTATCTCAAGAAAGCTGTTATAAAAAAAAGTCTGAGGACAGTGGCCATGGAAGTCAGAATCCACTGAGGAGTGTGTAACAACTCACCTGCCGAATCAAAAAAAAAAAAAAAAAAGTCTATGACTAAGGACATTTTCTAGCACACAGCAAATGCTCAATAAATATTCATTAATAGTTAAGTCGTAAAAGACTAGTTTCAAAGATAAAACAAGACAGAACTACCTCAAAATGGAACACAGTAAGAGTCACCTATTTTATACATTAAAAATTACTCGCACATTAAGATCCCCTATATAGCATGAATGCACTTTTTGGTAATGATGAAAATATTCTATATCTTGATTGGGACAAGAGTTACATGTGTTTGGCAAAATTCATTAAACCGTATTCTTAAAACCCATGCATTTCACCATATATAAAATAACCTCAATAAAAAACAAATAAAGCTTGAATATTCTACCCAGCCCGCTTCATTTTCTTGACGGAAAAAAAAAGGGTAGCTGAAAGAGGTGCAGTTTGCACCATTCCTCGACACAAAGGCTTTGTGTTTGTGTCATTCTTAAAAAAAAAAATTTTTTTTCTTTTAATTTTAAAAACACCAGTATGGCTAAGAGAAAAGGAAATCAACAATTGAAGTTTCTTTTCATTCTTAGATTTCAAATACGAATACATTTTCCATTTAAAAAATGATGTTTTCAAGATGTAGTATGCCCTGAAAATATATACATAAATTTAAAAATAAAATAAAATCAAACCTTTAATGCTATAGGATCAAGATTGAAATCCCAAACATCTCCAATTGAGTCATCCAGTGCATCCTCAATTCTTCTCAACTGAGATGTATACTCCTCAAGAAATTTCCCATAATTCTTAAGTTGAACTTCAGCATGAATTTCTAAATTTAAATTGTAAAAGAGTATGTGATAAGTAATGAATTACAGGACATTTACTTCAAATAACCTCAGAGGCAAAGCACTGTTAATCATTACAATGTCTGAACTTCTTGGAAATAAAGTTCCAAAGTTAAACAATAATTCAGCTTTCAATCTTCTCCATATACATGAAATAATTTTAAAAGTACTAGATGTTACCATATACAAAGATATCATCTTAATATTCTAAAGTATTACAAAAAAGTCACTAGTCCATACACCCCATAATCAAGGGCTTTTAACCAATCTGAATAATGCCTTGGATAACTCAATGTCCTGATTCTATGTTTTAGTCATAAACAACTTTTGCAAAAAGAAATATTCATGACCTGAAGCAGGTGCAAAAAGTCTGTGTCACAGAAGCAATATTCAGAAGTGTAATTTTGGGCTGGGCAACGTTGCTCATGCCTATAATCCCAGCACTCTGGGAGGCCAAGGCAGGAGGATCACTTGAGGCCAGGAGTTCAAGACCAGCCTGGGCAACATAGTGAGACTCATCTCTCCACAAAAAATAAATTTTAAAAAAATTAGCCAGATGTGGTAGTATGTGCCCATAGTCTTAGCTACTTGGTAGGCTGAGGTAGGAGGACTGCTTGAGCCCAGGAGTTCAAGGATGCAGTGAGCTATGATCGTACCACTGCACCCCAGCCTGGGTGATAGAGTGAGGCCTTGTCTCTAAAATTTTTGTTAAAAGTGTAATTTTTAATTCTATACACACTAAACTAAAACTTAAATACACATAAATATCTTTAAAATGGAGGTTTTCGATCTGCTTCAGTATAATGAATATTATGCCTAAAATTTAACCAAAATATTTTGTTAAATTATTTAACTGTCATAGTGGAGTAGGAAACATCAGTAAAGAACACTGGTTGAATATAGAATATTGTACTGATATTTACAGAATTTACACATTAACAGATGACTTTAAGGAGTCACTGGAATAAACTGGATTTAAAAAATACCTATTTTCCAAAATTAACGAAAGTAAATACTTCACCTTATTCATAAAAATTCATCACTTATTCCCAAAGGTAGCAAATTCAATTCCAATTCAGTTTCTTCTATTGATGTGAATAACTTTGTTCAATCTCTGCCTTCTAAAAAAGGTTAAAAATTTTCTCTTCTCAAATTAGCGATTTGAAGCAACTAAAATAAAGTGTATTCTGACTCATGCTGTATTAAAGTATAAAGACCTAGTTCCATTATCCCTCATTCTGCAACTACATAATGCTCAGGTGGATCAATTTAGTTCATTAAGGTTCCTATCTTATTATAGCATTATCTAGGCAATTTTGGAAAACAATTAGTCTAGATATGACTCATAGTACAAAAATTAATGAATGCAAGAACAGTGTCTCTGTTAAAAAGAAAAAAAATTATTGAAAACCAGGCGCAGAGAAGAGATAAGAAGTGTTCTCTTCCCTACCACTCACATATTAAAACTGCATAGAATCTCAGAACGCCAAGTAGATGGCTTATTCTCAGTTACATGAGGAATGACCAAGTTAAAGCCGCATTTGACCAGAAAACGAGTTCTTAAAGACAATGCTAGAAAAACATGTAAATAAACCTACTCGTTTAGTTTGTTTAAGGATTCACAAGGAAGGAGGCAACTGAAAACCTGTAATAACATTAAAAGTTCCTTGCTGAAAGCCAGGCACCGTGGTGCATACTCGTAATCCCAGCTACTTGGGACGATTGCTGGAGCCCAGGAGTTCAAGGCCAGCCTGAGCAACAAAGTGAAACTCTAGCTCAAAAAATACTTAAAAGTTCCTTGCTAATAAGATAATTACTAGTTGCAAAATTATTAACAGTAAAAGTTAAAACAGAAAGCTTTGAGATAAGCACTACATGGCGATTCTTCAACAGTAAAATTCCAAAACCCTATTTACATGCTTATACTGATATTTTCCAACAGACTGCATTCCTTGTTTTATCTTTGCATCCCTAATACCTAGCACAGCCACTGGTGTGTAGAAAATGCCAGTTGAGTGAATCATATCATTCCATTCTAAATTGAATCATTTTCAAATCCAATAACACATGTTCACTTCAATTTTTCAAAGATACTGGAGTAAGGAAACTTTGTCCATAAAACTTCATACACGACAAGATACAGTTCACTTTGTAACAGTAAATACAGAATCTTCTCTACAAAAAAAGTAAAGGTTTTGTCATTACTTCCAAGATTAATTTTTATGCTGCGTAAGAGCTACTATCTCACGGACTGTTTCGTGAAAAACTGCACACCATCCTGACGTAACTGATTCTCCTTTGAGAGGTTAATAAAACCTAATTGTATCTACGTTTGTAGACATTAGTCTCTTCGTAAAACCAAGCAAAATTCGTCCAGAATTTTTTTAAAATGACATTCCACTTTTTGAGAAAACTCTGCAGAAAAAAAATTCACAAATAACATGTCCCCATAGCTCTTGCACCACTTATACAGATTAATATCACCAAAGATTAAAAACAGATTGTCGACTTGTATTAATTCCAAGTTAAGTTTCACTAAAATAACTAGCTTAGCGTCCACATTTTTTTGAAAGAAACTGCATTTGTTACTTTTTCTGGTTGGACTTCTAAGTTAAAATCAGAAAATTCGATTTTATGAAGCGAAATTTGAAGCAGAGTAGCTGTAATTTCTTAAGCCTTTGTAGCTGCAATGGAAACTACAGGACATCACTGAAAAATACCAATTCACGTAAATAAATAGGCCTGGAAGGGGATAAAGTGAGGTTCACGTATTCATTTTTACCGTGTTCGAAGAGTTCTTTTCTCGCTACCTACTTCGGTTATAAGAATGTGATTTAAGAAAAAAAAAAAAGCAACCAAACTTCCAAAAGTTGGTTTGGGAGGAAAAGAAGAAAAACAGGAAACCGAAACAGGAACCCAGACATCAGCCTCTTCTAGAACCGAACGCTCTGAGAATCTGACGAAAACCCCAAGAGGCCAGAGACGGAGCAGCCTGGGCTCCCCGGAGCTGCAGGGCCTCCCGGGGCGCGCCCCGCCCGCGCCCCCGAGCAGCAGAAAGCGGACGCCACTCCCCTCGGGGCATCTCGGGCTCACCGGGAGAGTCACCACCTTGCTCGCCGAGCCCTGACCGGGCCGGCTTGACCCGCCATGGCTGGGACCCCAACCCCGAAAGTAACGCCGGAGAACGCGTCCCTCTCACGCCCCAAGGGGTACGAAGTGTCCCGGACAAGACCGCTGCGCGGCCGTCCCTCCCGCAGAAGCGCTGCCGGGGCTGAGGCGGGCCGGGGAGCGCCCACCCGCAGCCCCCTCCCTGACGCTCCCTTACTCTGCGAGCCGTCGTCAACGCGGTCAAACTCCCAGTCGGGGGACAGAGTCTCCACCGCCATCACCCCGGCGCCTCCCACAGACACAGTCCCAACCAGCCAGTGCAGCGACGGCAGCCTCACCCCAGCGGATGCCGCCGCACGTGACTTCCGGCCCCGCCCCGCAGCCCCTGAGGCCGCGGGGGCCGCTGGGAAAGCGAGTCCTCCGCGGTGGCCGTCCCCGCGGACGTTCTCCCACCCGGTTTGGGCCTCGCCATCGTTCACGGATCTTCTCACGCCACATCGGCACCTTCAGTTTCTCCCTGCTGTCTGCAGGCGATTTTTAATACCTGAGGGAGACGCTCCCTCAGTCTAACCTAAAAAGGGCAGAATTGATGGAGTGGGGGCTTAACAGGAAGGCATGGTCCTCCAGGACGCTGCCCAGGCGCTTCTCTCACGAAGCCGGCATTGCCCATTCCCTCCGTGTCGCCACCATCAGAGTTCCTGCCGCTCTCCTGCACGTCCCGTGCGGATTGTTTTCGAGCAAGGACAGCTGTACGAGAGGAGGAGTTCCTTTGCGAACACCCTAACAGAATCTTACTACTCCGCTTACCTGGCACTCACCTGCTCTCCACCCGGTCCTAAAAATCCGGGGCGGGAAGAAGCAGCGCGTTGTAAAATGCTCCCACCTGCTTGCCTGGCTTTTCCGAAAGCAGGGATCGGTGTAAAATTCTGCATGTATACATATTTTTGCACAGGAATGTTCATTGCAATGTGGCTTTTAATAAGTACTAATAGGAAACGATCTAAATGTCCGTCAAAAGGGAATAATTACATGAGGCTCAATACATCCATGCCTGTTAGTTACTAGCGAGGTGCTAAAGGAAATGAAATAGATTTATAACAGCAGGAAAAACCGACAGAAGGCAGTTGCAGAATAATGTGTATTTGTGGTTACATCTATATTTTTAAGTTACATAAACATGTATACGCGCATATATGTAAATACATAGAAAGAAAACTCAAATCACATTAAACAAGACAGTGGTTACCTGAACAGAGTGTGTGTTGTGAGTAAAAGGTGGATTTTCAAGTTTTGGTGTGTCCAGTTATGTGTTTTGAATCTTTAATCATGAGAATTTATTAAGGTTTTACTTGTATAATTTTTAAAAGTACCAAAAATAACTAATCAATGCAGTTAAAAGGTCTCATTAAGAGCGTTCTTCTGAGGCCATTGGGTCTGCATTAGATTAAATATTTATTGAGTGTCCACTAGGTACCAGGCACCGTGCTGGATGTAGAGACTATAAAACAGACAAGAAAGATGGATCCCTGCTCCTATGGTATTTGCAGCCTTAGAGGGCATTTTAGAAAATATCAGGCATCGTCAGTGCCTAATGGCTGGCAAAATATTTTTCCCTTTACTTTTTGTGTGATCATGAGTTTGACTTAGCTGTATTCTTCACATTTACAATAGTCATTGTAATTAATCTCCCAACAGCTCATTTGTGATAAATTGGTTACATACAAGTCACAGCAATTTGAATCTGCAAATGCACTAACCTATTGTTAATAGCTTAGTAGCAAGAAGCAGTGTCATGTAATAATCGAAAGTACAGTTTTGGGCCGGAGGGGTGGCTCACGCCTGTAATCCTAGCACTCTGGGAGGCCGAGGCGGGCAGATCGCTCAAGTTCAGGAGTTGGAAACCAGCCTGAGCAAGAGCAAGACCCCATCTCTACTAAAAATAGAAATTAATCGGCCAACTAAAAAAATATATATGAAAAAAATTAGCTGGGCATGGTGGCGCATGCCTGTAGTCCCAGCTACTCAGGAGGCTGAGACAGGAGGATCGCTTGATCCAGGATTTTGAGGTTGCTGTGAGCTAGGCTGATGCCACGGCACTCTAGCCCAGGCAGGAGAATGAGACTCTGTCTCAAAAAAAAAAAAAAAAAAAAGTACAATTTTGGCTGCCAAATTGCCTAGGTCCAAATCCGGACTCTGCCACTTACTAGCCATGTGACCTCTGCTTCAATTTCCTCATCTATAAAACAGGAATAAAAATAGTAAACACCTCATAGGATTGTTGTGAGGGCTAAATTAGTTTATACATATAAGGTACATAGAAAATACCAACCACATACTGTAGAAGTGTTTGCTATTATGAATCAATATAGCCTTATATTTATTTTTTTAATTAATGTTTTAGAGACAGGGTCTCACTCTGTCACCAAGGCTGAAGTGCAGTGGTGCCATCATAGCTCACTGCAGCCTCAATGCGGCTCTTGCCTCCTCAGCCTCCTAAAGTGCTGGGATTATAGATGTGAGCCACCTCATCTGCCTGAGCCTTACTTTTAAAAAGATCTCAGGGATTTTCTGTTTTGAACTTAGACATCTTCAAATCAAATTCCATGGCCTAGAATTTCAAATTTTGTTAGAAAATTACAAATTCGATACCAAATATAAAAGCACATTCACTACATGAAAAGTGCTATCTGAAATTTATTATAATAAATGTCCTATATTTCTTAGATCTAGCCTATAGAAGGCAAATAATCATTTCAAGGAATTAAATATTCTTCATTCTACTACTCTTTAGTTAGTAAATACTACTTTAGTAGATACTCACACGTTAGTATCTGAAAGGCAAGCCTGAAAATAGAAGAAATAACATTTTATATGAACAGTATTGTACTATTCTGAGAGCTTCCGTGAACTTTAGAACGTCTGCCTACAGACAGTGCCTGCCTGCCAGCTCCTAGGATTCTCTGCCCTTCACCTACAGACCCATATACCCATACCTAAAGTACCAGCTTATTCCGTACCAAAATATTATATAGCTAAGGTCTTGGTGAATTCGTTTCTTAATACACATTTAGAGTATTCTTCCTATAATGTAAAATCTATGATAAAAACTCACTAAAGACATTTCTCTTAGTAATTTGTCACAGAGTTTTGTGTACACCTGTCAAAAGATTCCTAATACGTTAATTCATATATTTCTTTACAAAATAATCTCTTACTTGGACAGTTAACTATAGACCTGTGACAGGTCTTCTCTCTCCATTGTCATATTTTTTTGGTGAAATTTCTCAAAACTTATCTGATCAGGTCATGCTACACTTTACATCTTTCCAATTGCCTTTGGCATGGAGTTTATGCTTCATACCATGTAACACAAGGCTTCTTCCAATCTACCCTTTGATTTAAGGCATCCTAATCACTGTACTGATAGGTAATGAGTGATTGTGGGATCATGCAGATTACCATCATATCTCATTCCCTGAATTCCTGAGTGCTTCAATCCTGTGCTTCCATAGTGTTTACCATGTTGAAATTATCTATTTACATAATTATCTCTCATATTAGGCTGTATATTGGTTTCCGATTGCTGCTGTAACAAACTGCCACAAACTTAGCAGCTTAAAACAGTACAAATTTGTTATCTTTCAGTTCTGGAGGTGAAAAGTCCAAAATCAGTCTCACTGGGCTAAAGACAAATAGGGCTCTTTCCTCTTGGACACACAGGGAGAATCTATGTCCTTAGATTCCATGCATTTCTTGAACCTCTTCCTTCTGTCATCACATTTCCTACTACTGTTGACTGATTCTCTTGTCCACCTCTTATGTAAGGACCTTTGTGATTACATTGAACTCACCCTGATTACATTGAACTCACCCAGATCATCCAGGATGATCTCACTGTATCAAAATCCTTACCATAATCACATCTTCAAAGGCTCTTTAAACATGTAAGGTGACATATTCAAAGGTTCTAGGGATTAGGACATGAACATATTTCGATACCTGTTATTCAGCCTAGCCCAGGCCATAAACTCTTTGATATCAGGGGCCGTGGATTTATTCCCACATTGCACAGTCCCTGATACATATTAAGCATTCAGAAAATATTTAGGGTAAATATAGGAAATCAAGAACCCTGGAATCTTTTCTGATAATTCTAATATCTGGATTTCTTGTGGGTCTCTTTTCTATTGTCTGTTTTGTTTCTTCTTCTCTTGGTTTTCCATCATTTGGTCTTATTTCCTTATGTCTAATAATATTTTTTAGTGCATGTTGGCTTTTATTATGAAAAAATTGTATAGATAATGATGTCATTTTCCTGTAGAGGGGATAACTATTTCTTCTGGAAGACCATTGGAGCAAGGGCCAATTAACCCAGTCTAGCACTGTGCATTTTTTTTTCCATTGACAAATTTGTAGTCAATAGGACTGTTCTGATTTGAAGCTGTGTTTGTTTTTGTGAGGCCTGGTCTATTTCTGTATCACTTTAATCCTAGGGCATAGCTTTGCAGGGATGTTTGGCAGGGCCTGCCAAATCTTTGCTCAGCTTTTCAATCTCTGAGCTACTACTTTCTGATACTCAGCCTCTTAGATTCTCAGCTGCCACTTACAAATCAGCAAATTCTTTGAAGTGACATATGATGCCAAATGTCAGACTCCACTTTCTTCTCTCCTGAATTTTAATTCCTCAAATCCTTGCTGTCCTATGTCTCCAATGCCTTCAAAAAGATTTTTAGTAACAAAAGCAAAAATGGACAAATGGGATGATAGCAAACTTAAAAACTTCTGTATATTAAAGGAAATAACACAGTGAAAAGACAACCTGTGGCATGGAAGAAAATAATTGCAAATGACATGTCTGATAAAGGGTTAATATCCAGAATACGTAAAGAACCCCTACAACTCAACAGCCACAAAACAAGTAACACAATCTTAAAAATGAGCAAAGGATATGAACAGGTATTTCTCCAAATAAGATATACAAATGGCCAACAAGCATATGAAAATATGCTCAATGTCACTAATCATTACAGAAATGCAAATCAAAACTACAATGAGATATCAGTTCATACCCGTTAGGATGGACACTATCAAGAAAACAAAAAATAGCAAGTGTTGGCAAAGATGTAGAGAAACTGGAATCATTGTGCACTGCTGGTGGGAATGTAAGATGATGCAGTTATTATGAAAAACGGTATGAAGTTTCCTCAAAAAACTAAAAATAGAATCACAGTATGATCCAGCAATCCCTCATCTGGGTATATATCTACAAGAATTGAAAATAGGATGTCAAAGAGATATTTGCACCTTCACGTTCATTGTAGCATTAATCACAGGAGGCAGGAGCAGCCCACATGTCCATCAAGGAATGAATGGATAAAGGATATATACATACAGGAAATGCTATCCCAGTGGCTTCCAATTGTGCTTACAATAAAAAACAGTTTCCCACTAGAGTAGAAGCTTTATACACATCCAGATCATATCTCTTTGATACAGTTCAGTGCCAAGTATAATGCTTGGTACACAGATGGTAAACATATATTTGATGAATGAGTAAACCAATAATTGTCATTTTTTTCAATTGCTCTGTAATAATATTGTTTGCAGAAAAAGTATTTCCTCTTAGTTCTTCAGTAGGTGGCATTCTTTTTTAAAGACTCTCTAAAGGTAAAAAAAAAAAATTTATAAAATGGCTTTTTTAGTTGTTTCTTTCATCACCCAATATTTAATCAGGACTTCCACTGTTGATACACCACAGTGACTAAAGCCCTTCAATGGCCCAACTGTCCAGTAAGAGAAATTTTTAAGGTATTTTAACTTAGGGTCAGCAAAATACAGTCAGCAGATCAGTAAAGTAAAACTTTACATTTGTAAATAAAATTTTATTGGAACACAGCCATGCTCATTCATCTGCATATTGTCTGAGGCTGCTTCACACCACAGTGGCAGAATTGAGTAGTTACAAGAGTGATCATATGGCCCATAAGCCTAAAATATTTATAATCTGATCCTTTAAGAAAAAGGTTGCTGGCTGGGCATGGTGGCTCACACCTGTAATCCTAGCACTCTGGGAGGCTGAGGCAGGTGGATCACTCAAGGTCAGGAGTTCAAAACCAGCCTGAGCAAGAACGAGACCCCATCTCTACTAAAACTAGAAAGAAATTAATTGGCCAACTAAAAATATATAGAAAAAAATTAGCCGGGCATGGTGGCACATGCCTGTAGTTTCAGCGACTCGAGAGGCTGAGGCAGAAGGATTGCTTGAGCCCAGGAGTTTGAGGTTGCTGTGAGCTAGGCTGACACCATGGCACTCTAGCCTGGGCAACAGAGTGAGACTCTGTCTCCAAAAAAAATAAAAAGAAAAAAAAAGAAAAAGGTTGCTGACTCTGGTTTTAACTCCAAAAGATAAAAATGAGAGATTATTAAAACAATCAAATGGAAATTATAGAGCTGGAAAGTACAATAACTGAAAAGTATAATTAATTAGATGGACACAATAGCAATTTGTAGATAATATAAAATAGCAAACTTGAAGCTAGATTAATAAAAATCATACAATCCAAAAAATAGAAAGAGTAAAAGGAAACCAACATAAGTACATGATAGTAAAACTGCTGACTGCCAAAGATAAAGAGAAAATCTTGAATGCATAAAAAGATAAACAACACATCACTCACAGGTAAACAACAGTATGATTAATACTTGACTTCTCATTTTTTAAATTGAGATCAAAAGACATTTGTACTGACATATTCAAAGTGCTGAAAGGGAAATAAAAACTGTTAACCAAAAATTCTATATCCAGCAAAACTTTTCCTCAAAAATGAAGGTGAAACGAAGATATTTTCAGGAAATCATAAACATAAAAAATTTATTTTCAACAGAATTGCACTATAAGAAATGCCAAAGAGTATTCATTAAGCTGAAGGTAAATGGTATCAGATGGGAGCTTGGATCTACAGACAGGAATTAGGAGCACTGAATATACCAAATATGTGTATAAATATAAAAGGCAATAGTCTTTTCTTCTCTTTTTATATATCTTTAAAAGATATATGATTAAAGCAAAAATTATTGAGTTCATAATATATATAGTAGCAATATATAAAATAATAATGTAAAAAAGGAGGATATGATAAGAGGATGTATATACTTGTATGTTTCCTATTTTTATCTAAGTAATGTATTATTAGCTCTAGGTAAATTTTGCTAACTTACAGATGCAACCTAGAGCAACCAATAAAAAATCAAAAGAAAAAGTAGCTAAAAAGTCAATAAAAAATTAAAATATGATACTAAAAATATTTGAGTCACACAAATGAAAGCAGGAAAAGAGAAACAGAGGAATAAAATCAGATGAGACAAATAAAATCCAGATAGCAAAATGGTACACCTAAATCCAACTATATCAGTAATTATATATACACTACATACTCTAATTAAAAAGTAAAGTTTGGACTTCTGCTTCCAGCCATGATGGAGTTACAAAGAATGAAATTAACCTCCTGCCATAAACAACTAGAAAACTGGAAAATACGTAGAACATATGAAAAATATGGGAAACCAGACGTTCCATTTCAGAGATTTAGAAACATAATTTTAATTGCTCTTTTAACATACTTGTCTGCAAATTCCATCATTCCTATCATTTCTATGTCTTTTTCTGCTATATGATTTTCCTACTGGTTATAGGTTACATTCTCCTGCTTCTTAGCATGTCTTATGGCTTGTAATTTTAAACTGAGTTCAAACTGAGTTCTACACTGTTGAATGCCTGAATTTTGTTATCTTCTTGTGAAGATTGTTGGCCTCTGTTTTGACAGGCAATTAAAAAATTAACCTTAATATTTAAAGCAAAACTGAAAACAATGTTTTGTTTGTTCAAATGTACAAGGACTATTCAGCAATGTAGGTCATGTGGTAGGCCATAAAATAAATCTCAAATGGATTGAAATGTTACAATTATATTCTATGACCATAATGAAATTATATTAGAAATTAATACTAGAAGCACTGCAAACTCCATGGAAAATCCCTAAATATTGCACAAATCTCAAGAGCATTATGTTGTATGAAAGAAGCTGGTCTCAGAAAGTTACACACTATGTGATTCCACTGATTTGACATTCTTAAAAAGATAAAACTACAATGATAGAGAATAAATTGGTGGTTATCAGGGTTAAGGAGTGGGTTAGTAAATACGACTACAAAGGGATCGAGAGAGAAATTTTTTCAGAGAGAGGTATGGAACTGTTCTATATTCTGATTGTGGGGCTCCTTTCACAGATCTATACATATGTTAATACTCATAGAACTGTATACCAAAACTCAAGTCAATTTTACTGCATGTTTATTTATTTATTTATTTATTTATTTATTTATTTAGGTTAGTCAAGTGAAGTAGTGGGATGCATGTTAATTTAAAATAGCTGGTGTGGAGCTGGCTTTCATTTGCACCTGGCTTCAGGATTCAAAAGATGCCCACTGTTTGTATTTTCACTCTTTCTCTTCTGTGTCTTCTACAGTTTGTGGTATATTCATTCTCTACACTCCTTATGGTAGCCCTTGTATCACCAAAATACTAAATCTAGCATACAAGAGAAAAGAAAGCACACTTAAACAGTAGCTCTAAGAAGAGTTCCAAAATTAGGTCTTGCTGGCCTTGATTAGCCTTTCTGGGATCTTGTATACACTTGAACCAATCACTGTAATCACTGTAATATAATCATTGTCATATAATCATTGTAATGAAAGAGATGCATGGAATTCACTGATTGGCTTAGTTTAGCTCATGTGCTCCACTCCTGGATGAAGGGAGAAAATGGGAGGTAACTTCGTAGGAACCACATGGCCTGAGAGGAGAAGCAGATCCACAGATGAAAAGCAGCGTACTGTTATCACAAGAAGCAGGCTTAGATGGTGGGTGGCCATACGTAGCAGTACATAATAACCAGCCATTTAGTCATTTGCAGCCAAGTAAATCACAATTACTGTCTGACAGGTATTAGAGAGAAGACTTATTTAATTATTACAATAGGATGATTTTTTTAAGGATCACCATTTCAAAATTCCCTTTAGAACAATTTCATTATTTAGATGCTTCTTATGTTTAGGCTCCTGGAAAATAGCTAACATTCTATTATGACTGTAATAGAAGCTAACTGTAAATGTAGCGAACTGTACAAATAACTGTAGCTAACATTTATGCTGCGCTTATTACATATTCTCAAAGGGGGATTGTGAAATGAATTATTTTCTCTAATGAAAGCAAAGATTTTCAAAAGAGAGACAAAGCTGGGGGAAAGTCGAAAGGTGGTCACCTTGAAGGGTGATGATTTGCACAAGAAATTCTCTTGGCAAAAATACGGTTTTGAGAAACTAAGGAATCCAAGCAAAACATTTCTTTCTTTTTCCAAATTATTTATTTATTTATTTATTTTTGAATTTCAGACTATTATGGTGGTACAAATATTTTCATTACATATAATGCCTTTGCGTCACCCAAGCCAGACCTACAAGCGTGCGCATTCCTCATACAGTGCGCTCCTCATCCGTTAGTTATGAATTTACCCATCCCCACCTGCCTCCCACCTGCCCAGTGCCAGATGAATGTTACTTCCATGTGAGCACCTAAGTGTTGATCAGTTAGTACAAGTTTGATGGCAAGTGTATGTGGTGCTTGTTTTCCCATTCTTGTGATCCTTCACTTCGAAGGATGGGCTCTAGCTCCACCCAGTATAATATAAGGCGGTATTAGTTCACCATTGTTTTTATGGTTGAGTAGTACTCCATGGTATATATATATCACATTTTATTAATGCACTCATGTATTGATGGGCACTTGGGTTGTTTCTACAACTTTGCAACTGTGAATTGTGTTGCCATAAACATTCGAGTGCAGATGTCTTTATTGTAAAATGTCTTTTCTTCCTTTCGGTAGATGCCTAGTAGTGGGATTGATAGATCAAATGGTATTTCTATTTTCAGTTCTTTGAGATATCTCCAAATTACTTTCCACAGAGGTTGTACTAATTTGCAGTC
>CAUYRT010063930.1:0-11031 GCA_963574885.1 Lepilemur ruficaudatus | reverse complement strand
GGCAGGGTGGAGGATGCGACCCAGACTCAGAGGGGTCTGCAGGCCCTTGCACAGGTGAGCTGAGGCTGGGTCAGCAAGGGAGCCAGCATGAGAGACAAAGGTGCAAGTTACACCAGCGACAGGCACGGGTGAGCAGGTCAGCACCACCAGCAGGACCCGGGAGACAAGAGTCATCCTTCCCTTAGAGACCAATGAGGACGCGGCAAACAACATAAAATGTCACAGACCCCCTGTCCCCATCACCCAGGAGACCCACTCCCCATCTTGGAAAGGAATAGGGAGGTGGGGTGTCTTTATACCAACGGGCCAGTCACATGACTGCAGCAGATGACACCAGATTAGAGAAGAATTCGGTGGGTTTCTTCCCCTTACTGTCCAGTCCAGAGGGCAGACACTCATGATGAAGACCAGATCAGTCTGAGTGAATAAATGATCCAAATGGGGTCTGAGGGGCACGAGTGACTGTGTGGTCCCTGTGCACCATCTCCTCCGGCTCCTCCTCTGCCTGCCGTCTTATCGGTCCACTTTAGAGGGGGATCGGGGCATCCTAGCCTCCTCTTCTCCTTTAACCCTTTGTGCCAAAGGCACCTAGGAGGTTGGCTAAGATGTGCATAGAGGAGTTAGGCAATGTGGTTATTACCGGTAGCCTTCACAAGACCAGTTTCGTTGCCGTGACAGGGACAAAAGCTCTATCAAAGGGAGTTGAGGAGCAAATGTTCTCAGCAGTTGAAGCAGTTTTCCATTGAAGGGCGACACATTATGTGCTAGCAGCTGCTGAAGGACATGTGGGAAGAGGGTGAGTTCCCCCCGCCTCATTTTGTTTGTGGAAAGCCCCAATATAGAAGGAGCTGTTGAAGATTCACAAGAGAGAAGTGATCACTATAGGGACTTGAACACCGCATGCATGGACCTCAACAACAGAGCACAGCACGAGGAGAGGACCAGACGAACGGACACACGGTGGAGTAACTGATAAGAGGTGTCGGTGAGGTGAGCAGGGCTTCCTTGAGGCCCGTCATTGCTGTCCCCACACGATGCCAGGCTCCAGCGTCCTTTACCAACACAGACTCCACGTCCCAGGGCCTGAGCCCTACGGCTAGGAATCAAAAAATGTTTCAGAGCCAGAAAAGGACGCTTGCAAAAAATGCAGTAAGGCCAAAGTTTCTTATAAGAAGAAGGAGGCCTTTTGCTTCTTGTTTCTTTTGAAGGACAATAATGCCAGTTTCCTCCCAAGAGTTGAGGGATGGCTGAGAATTTCAGGTGTTCCTGACAGATGCAGAATTATCTTCCAGATCTCCTGCCCATCACGCTGTGGTTTGTCAGATAAGCTATTATTCAAGGCAGAACCTCCCCATTTCTCCTAGACATCGAGAGCCCTCCCGGAGGACTCTGCCCTTGGTCCCTGGGGGAGAAACAATCAAACGCTCCTAGTCAAGGACACGAGTCGCCTCTGCACTTCTGGGCAAGTTGGCTGTTTTGGGCCCCTTGAGTGTGTTTTCCATCTAGGAGAACCCATTTGATAATAGAAGCAACGACAACAGTTAGCAGAAACAAAATCAGTAATAACATTCTGTCTTCATATGGAGCTGTATGATTTAGAAACATTTATATAACCATTGCCCCCTTTGGTTCTCCAACCTCCGAAAATGATGCCTTCTGCCCCCACTTTCTCTCGATGGAACAGCAGCACTCTGAGGCCCTCGAGTCTGATGAATGCACACCAGGGACCAGGCCCAAAGAGGCTACCAGGGCTCTCGTGTCTCAACCAGGATGCCGAAAGGGGTCACTTTGGAGGAAGGGCTTGGTTCTCCTCCTGTCTGTCACAGTCACGCCCCATCTGGTCTCCTCTCGTCATGAAGGCTCCCTCTCAGATCGGGCACACGGACACCCACCACCACCCGAAGAGAATTTAAGGAGCTTTGCAACGATGGGGTTTGCTTGACAAAGACCTTCACTTCCTGATAGTGCCTGGGCTGTGGCCAGGTAGTCGTGGCAGGACTCTTCTTATTTATTTATTTATTTATTTAGAGACAGAGTCTCACTTTGTTGCCCGGGCTACAGTGCCATGCATCAGCCCAGCTCACAGCAACCTCAAACTCCTGGGCTCAAGCGATCCTCCTGCCTCAGCCTCCCAAGTAGCTGGGACCACAGGCATGTGCCACCATGCCCGGCTAATTTTTTTCTATACATTTTAGTTGGCCAATTAATATCTTTGTATTTTTTTTTAGTAGAGATGGGGTCTCGCTCTTGCTCAGGCTGGTTTTGAACTCCTGACCTTTGAGCGATCCGCCCACCTCGGCCTCCCAGAGTGCTAGGATTACAGGCGTGAGCCACCGCGCCCGGCCTAGGACTCTTCTTTTAGATTGGACCCTGCACCTTCACTGGGGAGCGAGCATACACCTCTTATTGTATGGTGGCCTGATACAGGTGGCCCGATGCAAGATCACTGAACCTCCAGACTCGGGCCTCTCCTTGCACATCCAAACAGCCCCCGGGCACGACAGCCCTGGCCTCCCCTTCCTGGTGATCTGAGGACTGAGACTCTGACGTCCCAGCTTTGCAGAGGCAGAATCACAGGGGAGTCCTGTGACGTTGCTTTGTGGCTCAGCATGTCTGATCCTCCCCTGAAGGGCCCCAAAGCACAGCCCCCTCGCCACCAGATATGAGACATCGCGGCCAGTCTCACCAGCAGGGCTGAGCGTTACAGAGGCTTCCGATCCATGCTGGCTGGGGCCGCACACAAGGCCAACCTCTCCTAGCTCGCCACGCTTCTGTCGTCCTGGCCATCGAAACGTCTTTGCGCCGGATATGCGGCCTGAATCACCAGGCCAGCCAAGGTCCCATGTCTCCAGCCCCTATCACCCCGAGCCTCTTACATCCCCCCATCACAAGAGGGCTCTGTGCCCTGCCAGCCGCCTCTTCCTCCCTCCGATACCTGCTGTGACCCTCTCTCAACCCCTCCCCTGGACTTCAGGCTTTGTTGACTTAACTCAGTTTGGGAATCTCCCCCATTACCACCCATTTAGGCCTTCTGCATGGAAGATGTTGTATCTCCCAACCCCATCCCACCAGGGGCCACAGCGATGAGACCTGGGGCGGGAGAGGGATGATGGAAGCCTTCCTGCACCGCTGCTGGAGCTCAGAAACCACTGCTCCTCGATCCCCGACCAAGGAGAAACCCGCCTGCGGCTCGTGCCCCTCTCCGTGACACGGTCACCTAGTGAGCAGTCCTTGGATCGTCACGGATTTCTGGCACCTGCTTCCTACTGCTTTCTTCTCACATTTTGAGGGGACAATGACACACCCTGAAAAGTCAGCAGCCCTCTGCTGTGACCACCCTGTGTCTCCAGTGCCTCTCAAGCCGAGCTCGTCCAAAGTGTAGACTACGCCAGCATACGTACTGGGATGCCTCTCCCTCCTTCCTCGATGTAGCCCACCTCCGTGGAATGCTCCCCAGCTAAAATCCCCGGCTACTTCCGGCTTGCCAATCCGAAGTACCTCATGCCGTCTTGGCCACAGTCGACATCCCTTCATTCAAAACACTCTGCTTTCTCGGCATCTGTGACAGCCACCCCTTGGTTTTCCTCCTCTGCCTCAGACTACTACTTCTTAGTCCCCTCCTTGGTCCTTTTGATTTGATCACCTCAAAAAAATCGAGTTTTTTTCCTGTCTTCCAACCTCTTTCCTGGGCTCTTCTTGCTCTGTATGTGATCCTCGGTACCTGCATCGCCACCCAGAGCGACTGGAAACCAATCTGGCTTGTTTCCGCCCCTATCCCCTGGTATGCTGATGGCTTCCGCCATCATCAACCCTACCTGGGAAATCTCAGCTGGGCCCCACAGCCCCCGCAGGCCACGGCTTAGAGGGCATCTCCACTCAGATGTCCACGAGCCCTACAAACCGGCAGGAGGACCACAAACCTGTGTGCCCTGTCTCATGGGTGGACACTGCCACCCACCCAATTCCTCTAACCTGCGAAGGCTCCTAGGTTTGACCTCGCTCACCCCACGACGCCCCCGCAATGCTCCGTAAAAGGCCAACCACGACCTCCACATCACCGCAGTCTCGCAGCCAGTCTCCGTGGGGGCGTTGTTCTTGGCACAGACACTGTAAAGGCCTCCCGAGTAGAGGCGTATGCCCTACAATGGGAGGCCCCCCACTAGGGACTCCAAGAAGACCTGGGCCCTGTGATATATCTGAGAGGCTAAAATCCTCCTCTTCTCCAAGATGTCAACAGATAACACGTAACCGGATGAATGAGGACACGGCGGTAGGAACCCACCGTTCAGAAACACAGAGGTCAGTATCCAGCAGAAACAGCTATGGAGCAGCAAGTGTGCAGAGGCGGGTCTCTATGGCTGTGCATGGAACAACGCGCTGCTGAATTTTATTTTGCATCACACGTTTCCTGGTGCCATCTGGGCTTTTATCTAAGCACAGGGATTCATTTGATAATACCAATTAGGGTAACGTGAGAAAACGCCACTGGACACACTTAGCAAATAAGCGTAAGAGCTGATTCATCCACACCGACTGATGCACACCTGAGCGGTCTCTGATTTTCAAAGAACTACTGCGCTATGTCTCGTGACGGCGCCTACCAAAGATCTTGACTGCCTTTGAGGATAACTTTGAGCATAAGGGATCGTCACAAGAAATAAAAAGTGGCATGCTTCTTTAGGAGATGCACGGAGCTCACATCAACACGTTGATTCAGGAAGATTGAGGACAAACAGCAAGTACGGTGTAAGATTCCAAGCACACATTTACAGTACTTTCAAGCTGTTCTTCTCCCTTCACCCGAGAAATCTGTCTAGCACGGTGGGGAATGATGAAGACCGGCTTTCCTCTTTAAAGAGGGGCCTCCAATTTCTGATGTTGCTTTCCCTCCGTAACGATGGTTCCGTTTCCACAGCTGCAGCCCAGGCCTTCAGGAGAGGAGCTGTAAAATGATACTCATGCCAGGGCCACGTTCCAGACCTGCTAAGGGGACGGTGTCCGGCATCTGTCCCTTTACGAATGCTCCTCGGGAGCCCTGATGCACAGCTGAGGTTGAGGGACATACGCACACACTCCACCTCACCTGTCCTGTCCTGTCCTGTCTGTCAGTACAATCTCAAGACCGTACAGCCTTGTCTGTTGTTCCTGAATTAAAAACAAATTTCATCATGTTCCTTGTTTTCGAGAGCTGTTTGTGACATATCTATTCTACAGCCATGTGCAGAACAATTCCAGGGCCTCAGGGGCGTGTTTATGCCACCACCTCCCTGTTCCTACTTGGCAGCCCGCAGGCCGCAGGGAGGGAGAAGGGCCTCACAGCTGGAAAGGGATCGGGAGTTCGGTTGTCTTGGAAACCGCGCTGCCGCTCATCCCCATGGGCTCTCCCAGCTCAGGCAGGGGCCCTGTGGGTGAGGCACCAGCCCTCCCCACTCTCCGCGTCTTTCTGTGACCAGAGGTTGAAGCCGAGGGCTGACGTTGGTTACCAGGGAAACCAAAGCCGAGCCCTTGGGATGTGTGAATAGAAAAGCACGTAAGCGGAGTTCAGGGCCAGGAGGGATTATGGGAGCCGCCCACAGACGTGGAACGGTGGTGACTCATTAGTGATGTGCGACCACAGGGTGCCTGCGCACACACGCTGGCACACAGACACACACACACAGACACACATGTGGACACGTGCACTGACCAGCACTCCTTCGGCCCAGATGTGCACAGTGACTCCGGCTGGCTGGAGCGTCACGTCCACACGCGGGAGGCCGGCGATGAGGCGGGAGACGTAGGCAAGACCTAGACCACGGAAAGGGTGGGGGGAACCTTACTGTTGGAAAGCCGACAACAAAAACAAAAACACGAACACAAAAGAAACTATAGCATACCCTTTCATCCATGACTCACATTCACATTTGCATTACATTTTAAGAACAGCTTTATTGAGGTCTCATTTCCAACCACAAAATGCACATACCCACAGGGGACACTGAATTTTAGCCAATTCACACAGTTGTGGAACCCTCACCGCAGTCCTGCTGAGAGCACTTCCATCACCCCAGAAAGACCCCTCCTGCCCGTCGGCTGTCAGTCCCCAGTACTACCTCCCCCCCCCCCCCCCCCGCCAGCACAAGCCTACTTCCGACCCTGCAGATCTGCCCTTTCTGGGCATCTCCCATAACCTGATCCAGGCAGTAAGTGGTCTTTTGGGTCTGGCTTCTATCACTGAGCATAACGTTTTTGGGATTCCTACATGCTGTCCGTGCATCGGCACTTTGTTCCTTCCTGCGCAGTCGTGTCCTGCTGTGTGGCTGTGCCACACCTTGTTTAGCCCTTCACCTGCTGGTGGACGTTGCCCCTGTTTCCACCGCGGGGATTCACGCATACGCTGCTACGAACATTCGAGTAGATGTCTCTGTGTGGACAGATGTTTTCCTTTCTAATTTCTCTGTGCTTACATTTGTTTCCCTTGCATGCTCGCCTGGCCAGAACCTGTGGCACGATGTTGGACGGAAGTGGCGGGAGCAGACACCCTTCCCTTGTTCCGGATGTCAAGGGGGAACAGTGAATTTCTCCACCATGAAGTATGACGTGAGCTGTACTGTCTCGTAGATCCCCTTTATACGTCGAGGACCTTCCTTTCTGGACATAGTTTGTTCAGCGCTTTTATCGTGAATGGGTCTTGGACTTTGTCAAATGCTTTTTCTTTGTCTGTGAAGATTGTCTATCATATTAACGGAGTGTATACCTCAACTGTATTTTGAACGTTCAACCAATCTTGCATTCCTACGATAAATCTCACTTGGTCGTGTTGCACGACCCTTTGTACATGTTGCTGGATTTGGTTTGCTAACATTTTGTTGAGATTTCTTGCATCCATACGCATATGCGGGATGGATATCGGTCTATAGTGCGCTTTTCATGGGCCTGTCCAGCTGTAGCGCAGGGTAGTACTATTCCCACAGAGTGTGCTGGGGAATGGGCCTCCCTTGTCTACATTCCAGAAGAGCCTGCGAAGGACTGGGGTTATTTCTTTTGCAAATGTTGGATAAAATTCACTAATGCAGCCAGCTGGCCCTAGGCTCTCTCATGGGATGGTTTTTAATTTACTCCTTGGTTTTCCTTACTTGCTCCGGGTCTACCCGGATTTTCTAATTGTGTGTCACATTTGCGCCCTCCTCCCTCCCAACATTTTCTGTCCCGCTGATGCCTTTGGTTGTGTCTCTGGTTTATAATTTGAAATGCTGGACATCGCTGGATTTCAGCTTCTGGTCTGCAACCTCGGATAGTACGGTGTCGTGGCCGTCCCCGCCCCCCCCCCACGTCCCCTCCTACACCGCACACATGGGAATGGGGCCAAGTCTTTGAGGTGGGCACGTGAAGGGCGTGCTGACTCCCCCAGTTACAGCCGCCCAGCCACTCTCCAGGTGTCCTCTTGCAGACCAGGGGTCACTCTGCAGCTATGACCTCCCTCAGCAAAGGCCCCCACGTCCACATTCTCCGACCCAGCTTCTTGTCATTCTTCTCGTCTCCCGGCAACTCGTGCCATGCAGTTGGATCAGTCACCTCATCTCTGACACGTCTACGTGTATCTGCTACGGTCTGAATATTTTTGTCCCCTCCAAAGCTCATCTTGAAAGCTGATGCCTGATGCGACAGTGTCGGGAGGTGTGGCCTACCAGCAGGTACTTAAGGCACGAGGGTGGTGCCCTCATGAAGGGATCGAGGCCGCTTAGCCTTAACAGGGCTGGGAGGAGTGGGTGTGCCCTGTCTTTCCCTCTTCTGCCCCGTGAGGACACCCAGCGTTCATCCCCACTCGTCCTTCCCCCTTCCCCCACGGGAGGACACAGTAAGAAGGCCCTCGCCAGACACCGGAAGCCGGTACCTTGATCTCGGACTTCCCGGCATCCGGAACTATGAGAAATAAATTTCTCTTCTTTATAAATTACCCCGTGTCTTTGCCTATTTTGCGTTGTTGGGACAGAACACCGGAGACTGGGCAACACATAATGAAAACGGGTTTCTCTGGCTCACGGTTCTGGTGGCTGGCACGTTCCAATCGAGAATCTGTACCTCCTCCCGGCCTTGGGCTGCTTCAGCTCATGTCAGAAAGTGGAAGGGGAGCCGGTGGGTGCCAAGAGATCACATGGCGAGAGGAAGCCTGAGAGGGAAACTGAGGGAGGGAGACTGTTTCTAACAACCTGCTCTCCCGATGCAGAATCCATTCCGGTGAGAGTGGTCACTGCCTCACCCCAGCAGGAGGGGGCTTCAGAGGACACTCATCTATTCATGAGGGACCCACCCCCATGACCCTAACCCCTCCCATGGGGACCCGCCTCCCGGCACTGCTACACTGGGGATCCGGCTCCAGCACGAGTTTTCAGGGGGGACAAACAAACCATATCCAAACCACAGCACCTGGTCTGCGGTGTTTTGTTACAGCAACACAGAACGGACTGAGGCAGCGTCTGATCTCCCTCCCTGATGAAATGCTCAACCCCCGCGGGCAGGGACGCCCTCTGCTATTCCTCTTCACTTCCCCACAACAGCCATGGTTAAACGATTACTGTCACCGGCAGCGTGGGCCGGAATTGACTGGGGAGGCCAACAGCAAGCAATTCGGTGTGTGGCGAGTCAGACAAAGGCCCATGTGTCTCTGCGCACCACTTCACAGCCTCCGTGAACTCTCTGCAACGTGGGGATGCGTATGCCAGCCCCACTGCATCGCGGCGGGGATTCAACACCGTCTCTTACCAAGATATGGTGCGACCAAATATGGCAGGTCCGCTGGAGCCCCCGGCACGTCACCATTCACCCTTCACCCCTCACCCTTATGGAGGGAAACTGGTGAACGGCACCAGCTCTGAATCCAGCCCGCCTAGGTTTGCACGCCAGTTCCACCTCCTACCGCCTGTGTGACCTTGGGCAAGTTCCCTACCTCTCTGTACCCTGCTTTCCAAATCATAAAGGAGGACCGAAAATGTTGCCGGATGACGGGTCTGTGGGAGAGGACAAAAATGAGCTAAACCTCGGGAACATGCACGGACACCTAGTACACATCAGGCGAAGCGCGATGCCACGGTACCCCTTCTCAGCTCTCCCCGATTCGCCCGCCTGAATTGAGGCCTTTGAGTTTCAAGAAAGGAGAGCCCTGCTTTAATTTCCGTCACCCTGGAGCTGGGAGGGAATCCTGGCAGGGGAGGTTTAACTGTCAAGCTCTCCGATGAGATCCCAAGTTCAGAATCTAAGAATCGTACCTGTTTTCAAGCCCCTTCTGTGGGCAGGAGACGCGTAGATTTTTGCAGCAACACAGCTCTGGGGTCTGCCTAGAAACACGGACTGACACAAAGCAGAATTTGCTTTCGGTTCAGAAGAATCGCACGGCCACTTGCTGGGTACACATCTCAGGATTCTGCAAGGGAAAAAAATGTAGATTTAATCAGTGGTGGCTCTTGAAATTCAAAGACACGTGTCTAAATGCCAATATGATTTTGAAATAAGTAGAGGACGCTCTGGTTCTCACAAAGCAGGTACAAAACCACCGTTTGCGGTCACCACCCAGGCACACGAGACAACAGAGAACGGCCCCTGGATCCCCTAAGCCAGGGCATCGGCACCAGGGGGCAGGGGCTCCCACGGTGGGCAGCGGACTCCGCTTGCACATCTCCCCCCGCGAGTAGGAGGGCTCTTCTCCTTCTGTTTGTGCCGCGTGGCTGGTTCGGATGCTGGTCCTGCCGCACGGCCTCAGCGACTGGACTGTGTTCTCTGGTGCCCCCTCCCCTGTTCCCCAGCCCCCGGCGCAGAGCTCCCCTTGATGAACTCTTGAGCCACTGCTGGGGGTTTCAAGGCAGCAATCTCAGATCTGACAGGAAACAAACCACTACTGATAAACAGACCTGAATTCTTCGGTCACTTTGCTTCATACATACATTTATTTGGTATTGGTGATGAGGTACCCCATCGGAATTCCTGCGAGGAGGAATACGACTCGACTGTTAAAGAGCAGGGAAACATTGACTTACATGTAGCTTATCATATTCATAATAGTTTACACAAACAGTACAATGGTGAACCACCAAGTTCTCATTCCACGTCCCTTTCCCACACTTTGCTCAGCTTCCGGTTCTTGAAACTGGACCTCAGGGTGGCGCGTTGCATTTCGACAGACCTAGCGCTGCTTCTCAGAGGCAGTCGGTTAAATGGCACAAAAGCACATGGACAGCAACAAGCCATCGACACTACACAGACATTTTATCTCTTACTGACAACAAGGGAGGGAGCAAAGACGGAGATCCAGGGTGGGAAAGTGACAACATGCACCACGGGAGCCACATGAGATGAGGTGAGGACCCCTGGTACGCAGTCCCCCTTGCCACAGAATGCCTCACAGCGATCCAGGAATGACAGGAACGGGAGAGTAGGACCTTCCTTCCAACGTCGTGCCGGGAGGACTCCGGTCATGACACAGGTCTCGGCAGTCCTCCGCCTAGAGCTCACTGTCTGGTCCCACGCCCGGGAGCCGGCAACACTGCATCTACGTCTGAATCCCTTCCGACCCGCGCCGCGTGACGGGCAGGGTCTCAGTTTTCCTCTAACCACTGCTTGAGCAGCCTCTGGAACACTCTCTTGCTCTCCTGCTGCCTCTCCAGTTGGCGCTTCTCCTCTCTCTCCTGCTGCTGGAGCGCCCCTCCGGGCAGAAGGCCGGGCTGGCTGGCACCCAGGCTGAGGGTCAGGCCGCTGAGGCCCTGCACTAGCGCCTCCCAGGAAGAGGCAGGAGGGGCCCCGCTCCGCTCCCCAGGGATCCCGGACAGAGTCGGCCTATGGCCCTGGCAGTATCGACACTCGCATCGGAACCGATTCTGATCCCTGTTCCCCGAGGGAACGGTCCTGGGTTCCCGCTCAGCCGGGTAAGGTGCCATGTGATCACGGTGTCTGCGCCTCAGGTGCCCCAGGAAGGCTTTCTTCCTCTCCGGGAACGCCAGCCTTTCCCACCGCCTCTTCTGCAGGCTCTTCTCCTCTCCGTACCGCTGCTGGAGCAGCCCC
>CAUYRT010063927.1:0-22982 GCA_963574885.1 Lepilemur ruficaudatus | reverse complement strand
AGAAAATAGAATCCCAACATAATGAATGAAAAATTCTCTAAAGAAATTGAAATGCTACGGATAAAACAAACAGAAATATTGGCAATGAAAGAAGCATTCAAGGAACTTCAAAACACAGTGGAAAGCCTCAAGAATAGAATGGATAATGCAGAGGAAAGAATCTCAGAGCTTTAAGATATGCCTATGCACTAAACAAATCAGATGAAGAAAAAGAACACAGAAACAAGAGACAAGACCAAAACACACCAGAAATGTGGGAATTACATAAAGAAGCCAAATATAATAATCATTGACATTGCAGAGGGAGAAGAAGGAAATACACAAGGGCTAGAAAACTTATTTCATGGAATACTGGAGGAAAATATGCCTGGCCTGGCCAGAAATCTTGATATCCAGATACAAGAAGCACACAGAACTCCTGGGAGACTCAATGTGAAAAGGCAATCACCACATCACGTACTTATTAGGCTGACCAAAGTAAGCACAAAAGAAGCAATTCTTCAAGCAGTGAGGTGAAAGCAAAGAAATAAACTACAAAGGAAAACCTATCAGGCTAACTGCAGACTTCTCAACTGAAACTTTACAAGCCAGAAGGGACCGGGTGCCTATCCTTAATCTTCGGAAACAGAATAATGCCCAAACTAGAATTATTTATCTGGCAAAATTAAGTTTCCTCTATGAGGGAGAAATAAAATCCTTCCCAGAGAAGCAATCACGAAGGGAATTTGCAGACCAGATCAGCCCTACAGGAAGTACTCAGACCTGCATTACACACTGAACAATACAATAGTGATTCTCCAAAGTAAAATCATTCAAGAGTTAAAGGACAGAATATGAACTCCATGATGGCTCAAGGAGTAAAACAAAACAACAGTAAAACAAAATAACCCAACAATATGAATGGAAATCCACCTCAAATTTCAATCCTCTCAATAAATGTGAATGGCTTAAACTGCCCTCTGAAGAGACACAGACTGGCAGAGTGGATAAAAATCCACAAGCCTAGTATCTACTGTCTAGAGGAAATGCATCTAATACATAAAGATGCCTTCAGAATCAAAGTCAAGGGATGGAAAACAATCATCCAGGCAAATGAAAGTCAAAAGAAAGCAGAGGTAGCTATACTTATTTCAGATAACATAAGCTTTAAAATAGCAAAAGTAAAAAAGGACAAAGATGGCCACTATATAACAGTGAAAGGGAAAATCCAACAAGAAGAATTAACAATTGTTAATATTTATGCACCCAACTTAGGAGTGCCCAGCAACATAAAGCAAACCTTATCTGATCTAAATAGCATGATAAACGATAATGCCATAGTAGAAGGGGACTTTAACACCCCACTCAATGAACTAGACAGATGTTCCAAACAGAAAATAAGCAAAAAAATAATGGACTTAAACAGAGCTCTAGGACAAAAGGGTCTGACATACCTCTACAGAACATTCCACCCCCAAAAAAGTGCAATATACATTCTTCTCATCAGCCCATGGAACTTCCTCCAAAATTGATCACCTACTAGTCCACAAATCACACCTCAACATAGAAATTATACCAGGTATCTTCTCTGATAGTAGTAGTATAAAATTAGAGTTCAATTCCAACAGAAATACTCACCACCTCACAAAGTCATGGAAACTAAACAATCTATTGTTGAATAACTATTGTGTCAAGGAGGAAATACAGAGGAAAATCAAGAGTTTCTTTGAACTAAATGACAATGGAGACACAAGTTATCAAAACCTATGGGTTACAGCAAAAGCATACCTTAGAGGAAAACTAATAGCATTAAATTCTCACATCGAAAACACAGAAAGCTCAAAAATCAACAATCTAATAAACAGTCTCAAGGAATTAGAAAAGGAAGAGCAAATCAATCCCAAACCTAGTAGAAGAAAAGAAATAACTAAGATCAAAGCAGAACTAATTGAAATTTAGAACAAAAGAACTATACAGAAGATCAGCAAAACCAAAAGCTGGTTTTTCGAAAAGATAAAAAAACTGACAGCCCTCTTGCTAGATCGACAAGAATTCAAAGGGAAAAGACTCTAATAAACTCAATTAGAAATGAAAAGGAGAGGTCACAATAGACACCACGGAAATACAAAACATTATTTTTCATTAGTATAAAAACCTATATGCCCAAAAACTACATAATGAGGAGGAAGTGGACAAATTCCTGGAAACATACAACTTCTCTAAGTTCACCCAGGAGGTAATAGAATTCCTGAATAGACCAATCTCAAGCATAGAAATTGGAACAGCAATTAAAAACCTTCAAAAACGGAAAGTCCCAGGCCATATAGCTACACTTCAGAGTTTAACCAAACATACCAAGAAGAACTCATACCTATACTACAGAAATTATTCCAGAACATTGAGAAAGATGGTATCCTTCTTAACTCATTCCATGAAGCCAATATTACCTTGATACCAAAGCCAGGAAAGGACACAACAAAGAAAGAAAACTATAGACCAATATCCCTCATGAATATAGATGCAAAATTCCTCAACAAAATTTTAGCAAATTGAATTCAGCAGCATATCAAAAAAATAAAAACCCACCTGGAGGGGTGAGTTTTATACCAGAGATGCAAGGCTGGTTCAACATATGCAAATCTATAAATGCAATTCACCTCATACATAAAAGCAAGAACAAAGACCATATGATTCTCTCAATACATGCAGAAAAAGCATTTGACAAAGTCCAGCACATCTTTATGATACAAACTCTTAACAAAATAGGCAAAGATGGGTCATACCTTAAAATTATCAAGTCCATTTATTATAAACCCATGGCCAATATCATACTGAATGGGGAAAAATTGAAAGCATTCCCAGTTAGAACCAGAACCAGACAAGGTTGCCCACTATCTCCATTTCTATTCAACATAGTGCTCGAAGTCCTTGCTAGGCAATTAGACAAGAGAAGGGAATTAAGGTCATCCAAATGGGGGTAGATGAGATCAAACTCTTGCTCTTTGCCAATGATATGATATTATATCTAAAACCCCCAAGGATTCTACCAAGAGACTCCTGGAATTGATAATGAATTCAGTAAAGTCTCAGGATACAAAATCAATAAACACAAATCAGAGTCATTCATATTCACCAATAACAGTCAAGCCGAAATTCAAATCAAAAGCATAATACCTTTTACAATAGCCTCAAAGAAAATTGAATATCTAGGAATATTTTTCATGAAAGATGTGAGGGACATATACAGGGAGAACTACAAAACAATAAGAAAAGAAATTGTAGAAGATGTAAACAGATGGAAAAATATGCCTTGTTCATGCACTAGTAGAATCAACATCGTTAAAATGTCCATACTACCTAAAGTGATCTACAGAATTAATGGAATCCCTAACAAAGTACCACCATCATTCTTTACAGATCAAGAAAAAATAATTCTATGCATTGTATGGAACCAGAGAAGACCTCGTATAGCCAAAGTAATCTTAAGTAAAACGAACAAACTTGGAGTTATCAGTCTTCAAGACTTCAAGCTGAACTATATGGCTATAGTAAATAAAACAGCATGGGACTGGCACAAAAACAGAGATATAGACCTTTGGAACAGGACTGAGAACCCAATGATGAAACCATCCACATATGATAATCTAATCTTTGACAAAGCAGACAAAAATATACACTGGGGAAAAGAATCTCTTTTCAATAAATGGTGAGGGGAAAACTGGATAACTACATGCAGAAGATTGAAACTGGATCTCCACCTCTCACCTCTTACAAAAATCAATTCAAGTTGGATAACAGATTTAAACCTAAGGCATGAAACATTAAGAATTCTAGAAGAAGATGTTTCTTAGGCAAATAATTTTTGAAGAAGACCCCAAAGCAATCACAGCAGCAACAAAAATAAATAAATGGGATCTGATCAGATTTAAAAGCTTTTGTACAGCCAAGGAAACTATTATTAGAGCAAATAGACCACCTACAGAATGGGAGAAAACATTTGCTCTCTACACATCCAATAAAGGGCTGATAACAAGAATCTATCTAGAACTCAAAAAAATCAGCAAGAAAAAAATCAATCAACCCCATCAATAAATGGGCAAAGGAAATGAACAGGAACTTTTCAAAAGAAGACAGAATAATGACAGCAAACATAGAGAAAAATGCTCAACGTCTCTAATCATTAGGGAAATGCAAATCCAAACTACCATGAGATATTTCCTAACTCCAGTAAGATTGGCCTGTATCAAAAAATCCCAAAGCAACAAATGCTGGTGAGGATGTGGAGAGATAGGAACACTCTTACACTGCTGGTGGGACTGCATATGAGTGCAACCTCTGTGGAAAAGAATTTGGAGTTTCCTCAAAGACCTACAAGTAGAATTACCATTTGATCCAGCAATACCACTCTTAGGCATCTACCCAAAGGAACAAAAGTCATTCTATAATAAAGACATCTGCACTCAAATGTTTATGGCAGTACAATTCACAATTGCAAAGATGTGGGAAAAACTCAAGTGCCCATCAATCCATGAGTAGACTATTAAGATATTTTATATGTATACAATGGAATACTCCTCAATTATAAGAAAGAATGGTGATCTAGCTCCTCTTATATTCTCCTAGATAGATCTTGAGCCTATCCTCTGAAGTGAGGTATCACAAGAATGGAAGAATAGGCACCACATGTACTCGACATCAAACTGGTACTGACTGATCAGCACTAAGTTGCTCACACAGGAGTAATATTCTTTGGAGGTAGGGGGTTTGGGGTGGGTAAACTCACAACTAATGGACGTGGTGAGCATTTTTGGGGGGGAAGGGCACTTCTCAAATCATGGTTGGGATGTGGCAAGGTGACAACATGTAACCAAAGTGTTTGTACTCCCATAATTTCCTGAAATAAAAAAAAAAAAAAAACTAATTACAAAGGTACAGTAATCAAAACAGTGTGTCACTGGCATAAAGACCTACATATAGACCAATAGAATAGAATAGAATCCAGAAATAAACTAACACATATGGTCAAATGCTTTTTGACAAGGGTATCAATACTATTCAATGGGAAAAAGGGAGTCTCTTCAACAATGGTGCTGGAAAAACTGTATATCCACATGAAAAAGAATGAGGTTTTACCCTTACCATACATAAAAATTTGCTCAAAATGGATTAAAGATCTAAGACTATAAAACTTTTAGAAAAAACATAAAGAAAAAGCTTCATGACATTAGATTTGGCAAGGATTTCTTGAATATGTCATCAAAGCACAAGAAACAAAAGTAAAAACAGACATATTTGAATACATAAAAATTAAAAAGTGTCTATCAAGGCACACAATCAACAGAGTGAAAGGCAACCCATGGAATGGGAGAGAATATTAGCAAATCATATATCTGATAAAGATTTAATATCTAGAATATTTAAGGAACTCCTTCAACCCCACTACAATAGCCATAAAAACCACATAACCTGATTTTAAAAATGAGCCAAGAAATTGAATAGATATTTCTCCAAAGAAGATATATGATGGCCAACAAGCACATGAGAAGATGCTCATAATTATTCATCATTGGGATAATGCTAATCAAAACCATAATATTAATAAGATATTACCTCATACCCATGAGGATGACTACTATTTAAAAAAAGGAAATAACCAATGTTGGCAAAGATGTGGAACATCTGAAACCCGTGTACACTGTTGGTGGGAATGTAAAATGGTACAGCCACACTGTGAACATCAGGCATTGTGCTAAGCCCTTTCCCTTCTCCGGTTGCGTGGAATCTGTGCGGTAACTCTCTAAGAGAGATATGACATGAATGGGAACCCGCAGGGGTCAGTTAAGTTCGATAAATGTTTGTGAAAGCCACTGCTGTGGTTCACATGTGATTTGTCCCTGCCAAAACTCTTGTTGAGATTTAATCCCCAATGTGACAGTGTTGGGACGTGAGGCCTAGTGGGAGGTGTTTGAGTCATAGGGGCCGATCCCCTGTGAGTAGATTAATGCCCTCCCTCAGAAGTGAGTGGATTCTTGCTGTCATAGGAGTGGATTAGTTCCCATGAGAGCAGGTTTTTTAAAAGAGCCTGTCTTCCTTGCTTTCTTTCTCTCTCTTGCTTCCTCTCTTGCCATGTGATCTCATGCACACGCCCACTCCCCTTCCACTTTCTACCATGAGTGCAAGCAGCTTGAGGCCCTCAACAGATGCAGCCACCCAGTCTTGGACTTTTCAGCCACCAGAATGGTGAGCCAAATAAACATCTTTTCTTTGTAAATCACCCATAGTAAGATGTTCTGTTATAGAAACACAAATGGACTTAGACATTCCTATTCTGGGCCAGGAAATGTGCTGGTGCTGGTGCTGTAGGACAGAAACGAATGCCTTTTGGTCCAGGGAGCATCCTTGGTGTGCCACCTGGACAGTTGGTACTTAGAAGGGTCCCACACTTCATTCAATGCCCTGCTGTAGCTGTCTTGGAATGCTTGATAATATTTGCATAAGGGGACCTTTATTTTCATGTTATGCTGGGCCCTGCAAATTATGTAGTCAGTCCTGCTTTGGCCAGGTTGAGCCTGGGGGTAATTGTCATTAATCTGATTTAGGAGACAGGAACGGATCCTACAAGACAATGGGAGAAGCGGAGAGGAGGGGGTGGGCTCACAGAGAAGCAGGGAGGGGCATGGGGCATGATGTGGCAGAGATGGGAAGAGAGCTGAGACCCTCTGAGTTGTGCCACTCCTCCCAAGCCGTGCTCCCCCAGCACACTGGGGCTTACTTCTTCAACAAGGTAGCACCAGCAGGTTTCTCAGCATAGTCTCTTTGTGGATGCTCCAGCTTGTCTGTGGCTTGCTCTCTTGTCACATTCTGCACACAATCCATCAATAGCACGGCTTTCCCTCCTGCAAAGAGTCATGATACATCAACAAGGATAAAACCGAATATCTCCAGGGTAAGGGGAGGAAGAAGGTGTTCAGTGGACCCAAGCAATATGTGTGAAATTCAAACATCACGGGAACTTAGGCAGGGAAGACTTCAGAGGCTCATCCACTGCCCCAGCTGCAATGCTGAAATGCCGGCCCCCACCTGCCTGGCGGATCACAACTCATTCTGCAAATACAACCTCAGGTTTGCTTCCTCCTAGTTGGGATGAAGCTCAGCTCCCCTGAAAAGCAAAGGAGAAATATGTGTATATTTTTCCCAAGGGGAAGTACAAACAGTAGAGTAGGAAATTGGCAGAAGCCTCTGGGTTCCATGCTATGCTCCTTCTGTCCTGGTTGACAAAGAAACACCTAACAGAAAAGTCTTTGTGTAGGGGCTTGGACAGAGAAAACCTCAACCTCTGTGTGGATATTGTGTGATCTGAGGAGCTTTTATCAAGAGGTAAAAAGGCCACTCAGATGCATGCACACACACATATGCATGTATACATGTCAAAACATTTCATTATCATTATTTATACTTCTTCCCCTCCTCTTCTCCCACTTGCTAAGCTAGAATCTGATTCCATTGCTTTTCTGGGCTTTCATTTGCTAATTGGTGATTACATTGAGATAGGAATGGAAAGGTCATTAGAAGCTAAAATGATTTTTATAGGCTGCACTGATGTTGAGATTTAATAGAGAGAAATGTTGGGTAAAGAAGTTCTTTTAGGAAGGTCATGGGAATATATAATGTGTCATAATTCTTTCACTGGCCCTAACTTTGTTAGAAAAAGAAAATCACGGAAGGAATGTGTTAGCCTTCAAGACATTAACAGTCAGATTGGTGACACGGGGAATTTGTCATCTTGCTGAGGTCAAGTGCGAGGTTAAATGGTTACAACAGAGAGTCAGTGTGGTTAGTCTGCAAAGTGCTCCCCCCATCCATTCCCCTTTTCTTTTAGTGGTAGACCTCTCCAAGCTATAGCTCTGAACCTGGTTACCCAGCGACAAACACCCTGTTTCCCAGCCCCTCTGCAGCTGGGACAGGCTGTGTGACTCCTGTTTGGCCAACAGATATGAGCAGAGGTGCCGTGTGCACTGTCTAGGCTGTACCCCTCAAAGGAAAGGGGCATGCCCTGCTGTTCACATTCTCCCCTTTCTGGTAAGAGTGGACCAAGTGTTTCAGACCCAGAGACAGAAGCTAGCTCTCGAGGACAGTAGGTTTCCCAGGAACACTTAGCTCTGGCCTGATATATGAGAGAAATCAACTTCTGTAATTTTGCAATAAAGAAGGTGACAAGATAAAAGCAATTGCTGTGGCAACTGCCCTCTCTGAAAGGTATCTCCCCCCTTTCTGAAAAGTATCCTGATGTATTTGGAAACCTGTGGGGTGTGTGTGTGTGTGTGTGTGTGTGTGTGCGTGTATGCTCCTACTTTCTTTACAGGGCTGTTATAAGGATGAAATCCAATGGAAGAATATATATTTAAAATGCTCTGTAACAGCAAATGCTTTATAATTTGGATGGCATCAAAACCAAACTCTTCATCTTTCTCCTGTAAAACCTACTTCTTCCAATATATTCTCCATCTCTGTAAATGGTCCCTTCTGTCGTCTAAGATCTAAGGCCCAAAACCCTGCCCCTTATCTTCCATTCACACCCAAAGTGTAGCAACTTCCTTCGGCGCTACCCTCACAAGATACCAAGAACCTGACCCCATCTCCCACCCCTGCTGCAGGCACCCTGGCCCCACCCACCTCTTCTGCTGCTTGGTGGTGACAGGGGCCAGCTGACCAGTGTCCCTGCTCTGTCTCCCAAGTTCTGTCCTCCAAGCAGCAGCCAGAGGGAACCCTCCAAAGTGCACATAAGAGGGCACCACCCCCGAGCCCCACGCCTTCTGAAGGGCCGCAGCTCATTCAAAAGAAGAGCCAAATTCCATTCTGTAACCTGCACTGGACTCCAGGACTGATCCTGGTTCCCCTCTGACCTCCTGTCCCGCCAGTCTCTCCGCGGATCCCTCTCAGCCCAGCCCACGGGCTCCTTGTGTGCCTTGCACACACCGAGGACTTCAAGCAATTCCTGCTACAGGGTCATTGTCCCTTCTCATCCGTCGGCCTGAACGCTCCCCCCGCCAGATAGCCACAAGGACCACAGGACCCCTGCCGGGCCTCTTTCAAGGTCTGTTCAAGTGTCCCCTTTTCATATGGTATTCCCTGGCCAAAATGTTTAAAATACTAACCTCTCAGTTAGGTTCCCCAGCCTCTTCTGTATGTATGTGTGTCCCTCCATACAGTATTTTTGTCATTCTGACATACTGCATTTGCTTGTTTATCATCTTTATCTCTGCCTCTGGAATACAAGCTGCATGAAGACAGGGCTTGTCCATTTTATTTCCAGCTGTGTCCACCAAGCGTAGAAAAGTGCCCAGCACATAGTAGAGCCTCAACTCATGCTCTCTGGATGTCTTTCATGAAATTATCAAAGAGATTGAAACTCACTGGACATGCCCCAGAGCTTCTGTTTGATGTACTGCCTTGGTGACGTTCTGTTGATAGGACCAGGTGAGCAAGAGGTGGCTGGCATGCTGGAGACATTGATAAGGTATGTGTGACCTCCAGGTTGGCAGAAAAACCTTACCAAGATTCAAGTCCTGCCATATCCACAGAATGTTTAAGGTTTCCAGTGGCCAGGGCAGGCCTTAGCAGAGTACAGTGGAAGTTGGTGCATCTTGAACTTCCCTCCAGAAATAAGGAAGCGCAGTATCTGATGGGGCTTTTCGGGTTTTTCACAGAACATGTGCCACCCGTAGAATACTTCTTTGACTCATAGACCAGGGGACATGGCAGGATGCCCACTTTAAGTGGGGGCTGAGCACATAGGGCCCCTGCAACAGGTCCCAGCTGCCATGCAAGGAGTGGTGCCTCATGGACCACAGGACTCAACAGAGCCTATGCTGTGGCAGGTAGCAGCCATGGCGAGAGATGCCACAGGGAGCTTGTGGCAGGCTCCAGGGAGCAGATCTGAGATAGACCCTTGGATTTTAGCCAAAAGCCATGCCACCTACCGCAGAGAATCACATGCCTTTTGAGAACAACCCCTGCCTGTTGCTGGCCCCTGGTAGAGACAGAACAACTGGCCGGGCAACACCATGTGACCATCTGGCTAGAGTTACCCATCATGAGCTATATCCAGTCAGAACCACAAAGTCTCGGGCTGGGTGGAATGAGCACAAGCCTCCCAGCTCAAGCAGGACCAAGGGCACATGCCAGCTGCATGAACAGGTACCACAGACTACCCTGACCTCACCCACTGTCACAGCAGGGTGCCCCCCAGCTCACCCCTGTGCCTGCATGAGGGTGCCATTTGACCAGTTGAGGGCTGCGAGACAAGTCTGAGCTTGGCCACGGATGGGTCAGTTCACTGCGTAAGTACAAGCCAAACATGGAACTGTAGCCTCACCCCGGGGTGGCCTCCAAGGAAAGCTGCAAGAAAAATTCCTCCCAGTGAGCAGAGCTTTGGGCATTGCATCTGGTGATCCATCAAACTGAGATATCAGAGGTGGCAGATGGGATGGGTGTTAGCTGAAAGTGAGGGGAGTTTAAGGTGGGGAGTAGAGGATGGGAACGGTGAATGTTGACTATGGCCCCGATACCAGCTGTGCTGGCAGGGACTGTGGCTCGTCCCCCTGGCACAAAGAGCCAGCCAAGATCCTACAGGGAAGAGCTGCTTCCCATGGCGCACAGAGAAGTGGAGCTGAGGAAGCAGGTGCAACTGCAGTGGACAGGAGAGACGCCCCACAGATCCCTGCAAGAAAGGACAGGAGGCAGCATGGGGACTGTCACTGACCACCTCTGTTGGCTCCGTTCCAGGTCAAGTTTCACCGGGGCAGCCACCTCCAGTGACTGAGCTGTGAAGTCCTGGGTGCTTCTGCCCGCCCTGGAGCAACTCTCATGGACAATTCTTGATCCAGAGCCCCACATCCATTGGCTCTCAACCAACGGCCATTGTTCCCCCACAGAGATGTTTGGCAATTTCTGGAGACACTTTTGGTTGTCATGACTTACTGGGGTTCTACTGGTATCTAGTAGGTAGAGGTCAATGGTGTTGCTAAATGCCCTCCAGTGCATAGTGCAGCCTCCAAAGGCAAGAATTGTCTGTCCCCAGATGTCAATAGTGCTGAGGGTGAGAAACCCCAGGTTTACTAATATAAGCATCCTCAAGTCTGCCTCAGAATTCAAATGCTTCACTCACCTCCCTGCTTCCTCCTCATCCCTTTCACAGGCATTGGTCCCAAATTAAAATTGTATCTTGCACCCCAAACTTAGCCTCAGTATCTGCTTCCAGAGACCCAAACTGATATCAAGGTACCTCCATTTCCTACCCCAGTGCCTGGCATGGTGCAGGTTCTCAACAAAAACCATGAATGCATGAAGGTAACCTAGATTAAACATTAGTCCCGCAGCCTATGCATCAATAGCCCGCCAAGCAGGAGACCAATTGAGAGTCAGCAGAGGTTGTACTTTCCATGAAAGGCATCCAGTTAAAACACTGCTGAGTCATGCTGAAAACTGTTGCCATCCTCAGGTGAGATGTCCAAACGCCACGCTCCTTCCAGCATCAACATTGGAACAAGCTGTTCCTTTGTAATAACAAGTGTCTTTGCTTAAGAAACTCAGCTCTCAGGCTGCCTCCTTCCTAGAGCCCTGCGTTCTGCATCTCCATTCCTGAAAACAGTGTTTAAGTTTATTCTCCTATGGTCCCAATACAACAAATACATACCTTAATTAAGCATCTTGTCATAGTATAACGTTTGCTCATGTGTCTGTCACTTAAACTGAACTGTTCTTTTAGTTTCTTAGTTCTTTCTAAGTCAAAGATCATATTTTCATACTTTTCTCTCCAGTACCTAGCACAGGAGGCTTGCATACAATAGATTCTCAACTCATGTTTTTAAATGACCAAACAATTAGATTAAATCAGAATCCCTATGTCAACTTTATATACCAGGAGAGGGACAAGGAAGAGCATGAACCCCAAGCTGGTACTTCTGGGGAAGGAAGTGTGTGTTTCAGTACACTAGGAAGAGTAGTTATGCTTCACTTCCTTAAGGGAGGGGCAGGGCTGGGATAAAGCTGGTGGGAGGTTAATAATTCATTTATCTTGGAGGAATAAGGGCAGCTTATCACTCAGAGTCAGGCCTGTTCTCAGAATCTTAGATATACAAGGGAGCAACTGTTAAAATTATTAGAAGCCAAGCTTGTCCCCATCCCTCCTGTGCAATGTGAGCACTTCATTTGTAACGCCTGTGTTTTAACACAGGGAGAGAAAGGATGAGGAGTTGTGATATTTGGAGCAAAGCAAGCACACTGTTCCAGACCTGTGTGGAAAAGGAGGATAGGGAGAAGGAGAGATGGACAGAGAGATAAAGGGAGGACCCTTCTCCACTCGCAACCCAGCCCCACTCTTCTCATCAAGCACACTTTGCAAACAGAATCCAGCAAGATCAGAATTAGCATAATTGAGGAGACACAAAGAATCCTTCACTCTTCCCAGAGAGAAGGGCAAATTGAGATTTTTCCAAGTCCCTTTCAGGCTGGAGACCACCTCTGCTCTGGTCTCTGCTGGCTTGTTGGCACACTGGCATTGAGGCCATCTCTACTCCCCAGGCGGGACTCCTCCACTCTCTGCACTGTCTCAGGGGTCAGGCAACTTCCAGGAGTCACATGCCTCCTCATCAGCCTAATCATTCCTTCTGGTGTCCCAAGATATGACCCTAATCACTTACTCAGAGCCCTCTGTGTGCCAGGCACCATTGAGGCAAATAGTTTCCATTTACTCCTCACAGCAACTCCATGCTCTGAGAGCATCCTTGTCCCGTTCCATAGGTAAGACGCCTGTGTTGCCCAGAAGCCAATCACCCCGCCCTCCAGGTGAGTTTCCAAGATAGCAACTCTGTCTTTCTGCTTTCTTGATTTTCTATCTGAAGCCAACATCTCACAAGATGAGGATTACCTGAAAAAGGGAGGAATTAAAACTATGCTGGCCAAGAAATAATCACAAGAAATTAGAATGTTCTGCCTGGAGGAAAAAAAGATTTGAGGATAGAAATATTCAAAGGGTTATCTGCACAAGAAAGTTTGGGGTGGTGCCATGTGGCCCCAAGGACCACCAGAGGAAGGCACAGGGAGACAGTTCAGGTCAGTATGAGCAATAACTCTCTTGCAGAGTGGGTGGAACGGGCAGTCTGGAGCAGCAGAGACGCCATCGTGAGACATGTGCAGGCTCCAGCTGGCTGTGCAGAGACAGTTCAACCACCTGCTACTGCGTTATACTCAAGATCCTTTCTGCTTCTCGGGTTCAGTTCCTTGGAGGTTCTTCGTAAGTTTTTTCCAGGGTTTGTAAACTATGGCGCATGTGCCAAATCCAGCCTACCACCATTTATGTAAAAAAGGTTTCACTGGAAGACAGCCAGGTCAATTCCTTTGTATGTTGTCTATGGCTGCTTTCACACTACAGCAGCAAAGTCAAGCAGGTGTAACAGAGGCTCTGTGGCCAGCAAAGCTGAAGGTATTTACTCTTGGTCCTTTTACAGAAAGTGTTTGCCAGCCCTTATGGTAATGCTAACTCATTTCTCTGGGAAGTTGTTGAATCTGCCAGTTTCCAAAGGGAAAATTGAACAGAGCTGTCAGATCTGTGGGTTTGGGAGTGAGGATTCCCCTGGAAATGATTGAAATTACATGTTCTTTTTTTTTTTTTTTCCCAAGAGAACCCGAGACGGGTGATTATTCTTTTTCCCTCTAATTCAATTCCTTTTCCCATTTCTTCTTATTAAACCCTGAGCTAGCAGCTCAGCCTCACTCCAGCAGATGTTTGCACAGATATGCCACTGAGCTAAATTTTCTGTTTCCTAGAGATTAGACACAGACATTGTGGTGATTTAAAAAATATTTTTATAAAAACTGGGAAATTTATCTCTAGAGGAAAGAGAAAGCCAGAGATCAGGCAATGCCTGAGAATGATGACTGGGCACAGGAGGCTTGCATACAATAGATTCTCAACTCAAAGAATGAGTTTGATCAGCGGTCCCCAACCTTTTTGGCACCAGAGACCAGTTTCACAGACGATATTTTTTTCCATAGACTGGGGTTTTGGGGGGGTGGCGGTGAATGGTTTCCAGATGATTCAAGCACATTAACATTTATTACATTTGCAACCACTCCCCAGTACTGGCACCTCCACCTCAGATCCTCCTCAGATCATCAGGCATTAGATCCTCATAAGGACTGTGCAACCTGGATCCCTCGCATGCACAGTTTACAGTAGGGTTCATACTCCTATGAGAATCTAATGCTGCCACTGATCTGACAGGAGGTGGAGCTCAGGCAGTAATGCCAGCGACAGGGAGCAGCTGTAAATACAGATGAAGCTTCACTCACCTCCTGCGGCTTGGTTCCTAACAGGCCACAGACAGGTACTGGCCCTGGGGTTGAGGACCACAGAGTTTGATGAATCCCCATGGCTTGAATGCACCTAGAAGGTCGAATTTATGGAGCCAAACTGGGGATTGAACAGCAGTGCCTAGCACAAGCTTTGGCAAATAGTCTGTGTTGTGGGTTGAACTGCATCTCCTAAAACAGCAGTCCCCAACCTTTTTGGCACCAGGGACCATTTTCACGGAAGACAATTTTTCTACGGACTGGGGGAGGTGGGGATGGTTTCGGGATGATTCAAGCACATTACATTTATTGTGCACTGTATTTCTATTTTTACATATTTCTATTATTACATTGTAATATATAATGCAATAATATACAACTCACCATAGGTTGGGGATCACTGCCCTAAAAAGATATGTTGATATCCTAAACCCTTGTATCTGTGAACTTGATCTTGCTTGGAAATAGGGGCTTGGCAGATGTAATCAAGTTAAGGTGAGGTCATACTTGGACTAGAGTGGGCTGTAACCTAATGGGGTCCTTATGAAATGAGGGAAATTTGTACATAGATGCAGAGAGAGGAAAATGCTGTGTGACAAGGCAGAAAGACATGCATGGGAGATGGCCATGTGAAGAAGGAATGATGAAATGAATCTGCAAGCCAGAAACCCACAGGGTTGCCAGCAATCGCCAGGAGCTAGGAACAGGCAAAGAGGCTTCTTCCCCAGATCCTTCAGAAGGAGTGTGGCCCTGCCTGCACCTTAATTTCAGAGTTGTAACCTCCAGAACTGTGAAAGAATACATTTCTGTCGTTTCAGACCACTCATTTTGTGATATTTTGTTACGGCAGCACTAGGAAACAGTAGGTAATTAATAAATGTTTGCCGAGTGATTCAGTGAATGGATGGACAAATGAATAAATGAATGAATAAATGAAAGACACCAATCCAAGGAGGTTCAGAGTCAGGTCTGTAGGTGAAGAACCTATAGGTGAACTGAGACAAAACAGAAGCAGCTGTCTGTAAATGAGGAAGACCGTGAACGTTTGCAGAGAATTTCTCCACCACTCACTGTAATCAAAGGCCCAGCATCAGGCAGGCTGCTTAAAGGAAGTCGAATTGTGCCAGTTTGGACACAGCACAGATATTGGCTCTGCAGTGCCAGGCCTCTGAGGCTGTGTGGGGAACAGTGTCCCCATGCCTTGCCTTGGAGCTCTGGAGGCAGATCTGCCTTCTAAGCAACACAGGATAATTGTGGCATGGGATGACTGTTGTGTCCATGGTATTATGGCTAAGGGAGAGTGCACAGGACTGTTTGATCCATCCTCAAAAGTCACTAAGAGCATGCAAGGCAAGCCCAGAACTTGACAGGGCTGTGTGGGTTCAGGTGGATCTTACCCAGTAAAGGAAGGTCAGAGTAAAGGAAAGACATGAGGCACGTGAGGCAGGAGGGAAGTAAGGGGTCAGGAGATGGGAGAGGAAGAACAAGAAGCAATGTGTCATGAAAAATCAGGAATGAGAAAAAGGCTCCAAGACTTGGCTTTGAGCAAAATTGGGGTGATCTGAATGCCTTGCATGGAGTGGCACACACATGTCAATTATTGTGCCCCATAAGCTTTGTCTCCCTTAATTCTCACACCTCTGCAAAGAAAAATCACCATCCTCAACTCAGAGTTAAAGAAACCGAGGCCCAGAGAGGTCAGGTAGCTGCAATTAGGAAGGAATAGAGCCTGGATTCTGTGTCGTTTCTGATTCGAAAGCCCATACAGTGCCCTCCACACGATGCACTTCTCCTAAGTCAGAAGTTACAAACTACCTGCCCCACAGAGTCTCCCCTGGCACAGTGGGGATGACTTTCTATTGAAAAATAGAAGACTTTGCAGAGAGCTAATGGCATTTAATTATTGCCTGCCTAAGGAGCCTTTTAGATATGATTTTCCTAATCACCACCTACCCCCATGAAATTTTAATACCAAAAATATACTCTATATTTGTTCATATACCCTATATATACGTGTATCTTATACACAAAAGAGTAAGGTATTTTCTTTCCTTAAGAACAAATTTTTGCACCCCCACCATCCCCTAGCCCCACATTGAGAATGCATGGATTAAAAGATGCTAATCCCATCTTTCTGTGTGATGCAGACACTCTGAGTGACCTTTTGCATTAGAACAGGCTTATTTAATGAGATGGAGAAGCTTACCAACCCGGCTAAAACCTTCCAGGAACTGGGTCATGGCATGCAAATGAAAGCAGCTGCTCTCTTGGAAGTAGGCATTTTTGAATACCAGCTTTGTCAGGTGTGTGTGTGTGATCTCATTGTATTTTCCCAGCTGTGCTATAAGGCGAATACAGTTATCTTTTTTACACAGATTAGATCGCTAAAGTCAAATTGTCTGTTCAAGGTCACTCAGCCAATGAGGGATAGAGCCATGATTTGAACCCAAATTCCTGCGCTCCAAGTAGCCCTTGGCCATCACATAACATGTGAGAAATTATTTTGTCTTGCTGAGCTTCAACGTCTTTGTTTGCAAAATAAGTTGAAAATAAAGACTACACCCAGGCCATCAAGTGAGATGATGCGTCTACAGTGATCTTGTATTGGGGGAGGGGGTTGTTCTCAACAGTTCACTTACTGTCCCGGGGCCTTGGCCACAGCTGAGCACCCAGAGGGACCACCTGAATCAAGCTGGGGCCACTACAGCCCCCTGCTGGGGAACTTGAACATTGAAGAGAACATGTCAGAGAATAAAGATGGCTGGGCTGAGTCATTTTGGGGGCCATGCTCCAGAGTGAGGACAGCTGAGGTTTCCATGCTGGGCACCTGCCTGTTTCCTCTCGGCCCCTTCTGTTCTGCAATGAATATCCCAGTCTACCTTGCCGGCTGCCTTCTGGGTAGGTTCAGACAATGGGAAGCTCTGGCAGAAGACTGGTGGGCGAGGGGAGAAAAGAATCCAGATATTCCTCCCACCTTTCTGTTCCCTCTGGTGTCTTGGACACTCCACTATTATTTCAGCTCCTAGTGTAAGGCCCCACTTCTGAATTTGGCATCCCCTCCTCCCATTTTCCGTTTATCCCTAGGAGAGGTAGGTTTTGCGCTATTGCTAATCTGGGTGACCTTATCCTCTGTTTGGATTCTCATCACCTGTGTAACCACTTCCCTATATTAAATACCCTCTGTTTGAAGGACCTAGAATGGTTTCTGTTTACCCAGCTTGACCCTGACTGATGCAGTCTCAAAGGGCCCAGGTTTCTACCCTCCTATGTCTTGGATGTTATTCTAGTAAATTCTACTCACCATACACACACACACACACACACACACATGTGCATGCACACACAAACACACTTGTTTTTTAAGTTAGGCAGAACTGGTTTCAGTTTTTTGCCAACAACCTTGACTAATTCAGAGCATGATCTATGCTCTGTAAAACTCTAAAGCAATTTGCAAATGTGCACCTATCCTGGCAGGTGCTCAATAGATGTTTGAAGAGTGTTGAATTGAGCTCATTAGCCCCTGACTGATACATACATATGCATGTAGATGGCAGGATTGAAGTATTAATTTGTATTTCATCCTCACTGTTTCAGATAGTTTTCTCTTCTCTATTATAGCTTAATTTCCTTGCCTAAACGTTTTATTTGTAGCTGTGTTAAAAACTAAAGAAACCCTAGACACATAAAGTCCCCTCTCCTGGCTCTGCGGGGAATTGTGCAGGCTGTTTCCAGAAGGAGAGTATATGGAGACAGATATTCAGAATTTAATAGCAAAAAGCCTTTGGACCTGGTCCAAAACGAAATAGGAGATTCCCTAAAAACTAAAAATAGAGAGAGAATTCTTAGGGATTTCCAAGGAGGGAGGAATCTTGGGCTTAACTTGCCCAGAGCTGCCCGCACAGGGAGTTGCTCCAAGACGTCAGTGGAGGCTGATCCTGCCACACTTTGGTACTCTCTCCAAACCCAGGAGCACCCTTGCCCAAAGCAGGATGAGGAGAATGGAGAAGCATAGCCTCCTCTTCAAAGATCAAAATTCTCACCCACGATTCAAGAGTCTCAGAAGCCTAGAGCTGGACGGGCCTTCTGAAGGCGAAGGGTTGACTCACTTCATACCTTCATACGTGAAGAGACGGAGGTGCAGGTAGAAGAGGCCAGCCCAACGTCCCCAGCCAATAAGCAGCAAAGCATCACAATCTGCCTCTTGCCACAGGATCTGGCATGACTAAGTGTCTGGAATTCTCCATGATGAGATTTGATTAGAGTAATCCGACCTCTTCTTTCAAAACCTTCTTGAGCTGGTAAATATTAGTCATTGAGCTTTTAGAGATAATTATTTTGGTCAAATCACATTTCTTTTGGCCATGCTGTGAGGATAAAGCTATTGGAGGAGGCGAAGCATGTGTGGAGCCGGGTTGCAGGGGGTAGAGGTAGGCTAGGCCGGGCCTGGGGGAGCCAAGGAGGATACAGAAGGAACTCTGAGAGACCGCATGAAGGAAGGGATAGAGGAAAAGACAAAACAAAGCAAAGCGAAAGCAGGATTGGGTTGTTCTGGGCTCAGCCCTGCTCAGCCTTGCCATGTATTACCTACGTCTTTCTGCAATGTATTTCTCCTTTCTGAGGGTCAGCCTCCACCTCTGTACAACAGAATTGGAACCCCCCCCCCGACACCTGCCCTTTTCCCTGGGGTGCTGTGAAAACCGCCTAGGGTGATGGAAAACCCTGGGTGAGTGTGCAGGTGAGTTACTCTGGAGTTGAAAGGCAGAGCCGGCCCAGACCATTGTCATCTGCTGCAGGCTGGCCCGAGATGAGTGTGCCCAGCCCACTGGAGTGAGCCCTTCCTTCCTGGTGCCTCTCTCCCCTGCACACAAGCGCAGCTCTTGCCAGGAGGCTTCATGCTGAACTGCAGGTGGATGAGGTCTCTCTGCATAAGAAATCAAGGCTCAAATCAAACTTCAACAAGCCCAGCTGAAGTTTTCTGTCCTTACCCACTGACTTGCCACAACATGAAAAGTGTTAATAGATTTAGTGAAGCAGGCAGCTAATTCAAAGCCAAGCTGAGGTTGGTGCCTGGGACTGCCTGACCTGCAACTTCATGCCCATGGTACTCAGGCATTCTTAGCCAGCCAAGAACATTCAGAAATGGAATGAGCTCTCCATTGGCATCCCCCGGGGAGGAGAAGGGATGCTTGGACAAAACAGAGCCTGTGGGTAGAAGGGAAATCCATGTGTGGTTGGACATGAACTACAAAAACTTGGGAACTGAAAAGGTTTTTCTCCCAAGGATGCCTCAGGCCAGGAGAAGCAGCAGCATCTATGGAGCTCCTGCTATGGCTCAGGCCATGTCAATACTCCTTGGTGTATCTCATGTCATGTGGTCCTCATAACAAACTTCCACACAGGTAGCAGCATCGTTGCTGGGAATCAACACAAAAAGCATCAATAAATTTGGTGAAGCAGACAGTTATTCACAGCAAAGCTGAAGTTAGTGTCTAGGACTGCCCGACCTGCAACCTCATGTGCTCGTGTTGCAATAAACCATTTAGTGTATGTGTATGACAAGGCAGACACTGTATTCATTGCTTTTCATCCATTGTCTCATTTCCCTCTTAAAACAGAGAATAATGTATCTTTCAGACAGACACGTTATTATCCTTATTTTACTGAAGAGATAAGTGAAGCTCAGAGAGGTTCAGACTTGGCCAATGTTGCACAGCCAGATCATACTGAGGCCAGATTCCAAGGTTTAAACATTACCATATACTGCCCCTGCTTTGAATGTCTCCAGCTTGTCTCTGATATGGGAAGGGAAAGTAACCAAGGGGGGAGGAGAACGTGTGAGTTCAGGTCACCATCATTCTCAAATTCAACATGCTTTTCTTTCTTAGGACATAGCAATGCAGACACCACCCCAAAAATGAATGCTCCCCATTTCACCATCCACCCCCCTAGAGAGGGGCTGTGAGCAGCACAGACAACCTTGCAATGGAGCCTGGGAAAAACCAAGCTCTCACCTTTCCATTCCCTGCACAGACAAAGTCACTTTCAGGGAGGGAACGTCCAAACATCTGTGCACAGCCACTTGTGTTATTTGTCCAATGTAGTGATAGTGTTCTTATGTCAATCATTGGCAGCTTCTTCTTACGTAGCCAAGACAATAAAAAAGTTATAAAATCTTGCTCTGCGACTCAAATTTCTCAACAACACACCTTTCATGTTTTGGGCACTTTTTGGTGTTTAGTGCTCATTGGACACATACCATAGGTTGCAGATTTTTACACACTGGCTGTAGTCTGCTGAAGACACTTCTAGAAAATGCACATCAGCATTGTCCAGTGGCAGCATCTGTAATGATGGAAATGTTCTAATCTGCACTTTCCAACACCACAGCCCACAGCCCCATGTGGCTACTGAGCACTTGAAATGTGACTAGTGCAACTGAGGAACTGAATTTTTAATTCAATTTTAATTAAATTTAAATTTAATTGAATCTAGCCATGTGACTACTGGCTACAGTATCGGGCAGCACAAATCTAGATAATTGCTAAGAAAATATCAGCCTGGTTACTTCTTTATACACTTATTTTATTGTAAACACGAAATGATTTCAGCTTGTTTACCCAATGGGTTTAACTGTTGGCCCCAGTCTTTTGCACTGTGGGGATTCACATTTGTGTAAATACTCTCACACTAAATTAAGTTCAAGAAAGAGGCCATGTGTTTGCTTATTTGCAAACACCGTAAAAACTCCAAGAGCAATAATTAAAAGATTAAACACTCAGAAATGCAAACAGTCTTGCAAGCATTCACGACCTACCTGCTACTCAACAGCCTCAAAGTTTAAAAGAAGAAATGTATCTAGCGTGATGCATTCATTGGCTTCACCTGTAGAAATGCAGCCTGCAGGCTGCGGACGTGGCTGGAGCAGGTCCTGTGACCACGCTGCCTGCTCCTTGCCAGCCAGTTTCTCTGGGCAATGGCTCTTCACTCTCCTCTCTCTCTTGTAATTGTGCTTGTTGTATGTAGCCTTGACTTCCTTCAGAAAGTGTTTATTCTTTATAGTGATAATAATCTTCACATGAAATATTGGCATCAGGATCTCTCGCTCTGGAGTTGCCTCCTTTCTCATCCCTGAAAGGGCAATGCCGTGGCTACTCCTATATTTGAAAAACACAGACTCCACAGCTCCATCCAGAGATCTGGGTCAAAAAGACCACAGCAGAACAGCTATAGTTCCTCTGAGCTACCAAGGTGATGCCGATCTGCAGCCAGATTTGGGAAACACTGACCCAAATCCTCCTCCTTTGACAAAGGCCACAGGAAGGCATGCCACAGGGGCCACTGTCATCCCAGCCATTGACTGACTTCTTCCTGCATGCAGTGTCCCACGCTGGGCAGTTAATACATGCTATCTCCACAATTATGCGAGGAGGTAGGTGTTTCCATGCCCCTGAAGAGTCTGAAGCTTAGAGAAATTAAGAGCCTTTCATTCAACACCTATTCAACATCTATGCATCACGTACCTGGTCTGCGCCAGGTGCTGTTCTAAGATGTGGAGGTGCAGCAGCGAATAAAACAATCAGATATCTCTAATCCCAAAAGCTTGCGTTGTACTGCTGCCTGTCTGAGGACACGTCACAGGTAGGGGATTGAAAACAGGCCCAGAGGAAGATTAAAGATGGCAGACGAGAAAAGCCGCCAGCCAGAGTGTCTCCGCAAAAAAGACAGATTTTAGAAGAAAGCAGAAGAAATAAGCAAGCAGATAAGCATACATCGGACGGGGTCAGAAGGAGGGATACCTGAGACCACGAGAGACTCCACAGGAGGAGGTTGCGGAGGAGAACTGAAAGGAGAAAGCCCACGAGAAGCTTGGAGACCAGCGACAAGGGTAGGTAGAGCGGCTAACTTTCCCCTCCCTTGCATCTTGGGCTGCTAGTGGGCTCCTGGGTGGTTGGAGAGACCTGCTAACACCAGCCCAGAGACGGCTGCTGCTGGTGAGCGGTGAGCCTCTTGTGGCCATGACACCAGGCTCCCAGCTCCCCCGGGACACCTCCCAGCCCACAGACTCAAGCAGATTGGTAGACACCGTATTGCCTCCTTCTCCCCTCCCCCTGCCCGCCCCGCGGCGGCCGAGCGAGACACGTGCGCCACCACTCGGAGGCATCCGAAGGGAACGGGACCGTCCCATTTGGGGCCCGACAGCAGAATGAGGGGTACTCAGACTGTGAGCTCCCTATCCGCCAGCCCTCCCAGGCACTGCTCTCCTGGTGACTCCAGGAAAACAGGGCAGATCCCGAGGCTGAGAGACATCGATCCAGCTTGGGCACCCTGTGGGTGACTTAGGACCAACACGCCACTTGCTGGTGGCATCAGGGTTTGAATTCCGGGATCCAGGGATCAGACCTGCAGACCAGACCCGGTGCACCCAGGACTTGCATTGCCCTGGGGCAGAGAAGGGACATTTGTGAATGTGCCTACTTGGTGTGTGTGCCTTCGGGGGTGGATCAGCGTGCTTGAGGGGCAACTCTCTTTGCAGGGGAGGGCCGTGTCCCCAGCCCAGGCTGCTATTCTGGGCAGGGAGCCTCCCGGCCTGCACCACAGCCAGGGGAGATCCGCAGGCGTGGGGTCCTGCCCACTGGCAGAGGCCTAGGAGA
>CAUYRT010063926.1:0-13635 GCA_963574885.1 Lepilemur ruficaudatus | reverse complement strand
TTTGTAGTTTTCCCCCAATTAAAAAAAAAACAAAGTATAATAAATAACCTATATTTAAAAGAAAATAAGAAAAATAGTCAAGATTTGGGCATCATATTCATGATTTTTATATTACATGGTAGTTACACCCACACACTGACTTGACTAACAGAAAAGTTAATTCACCATTTATTTTCAGTTTATACTGATTTCTCAATTATTTAGTTTTATATTACATAGGACATAAAAGGTAAGCAGTTTCTTTGTAGTTTAACATTTAAGCAGTATTTTAATAAAAACAGTTGAAGCTAATGTGTCCTACAAAATATTAGGGCATAGCAGAGCATGTGTCTAAGGCATGTGTCAGCAAATACAATGTACGTGCCATGATGCACATGCGTGTATCTTCACAGATACTGTTACTCATCCTGCTCCCAAATCCTTGCCTGTTATTCTTCTATACCTCACATTTTCTTGTTTCTAAACATTGGGATAATAACATTAGCACTATTATAAACTATTATCATCTGCCTAGAAGCAAAAAGGGAGTCATGAGTTGGTTAGCAAGCATTTTGGTAAGAGGAGCGAAAACTTGGAGTAGCAATGCCTTTGTATTAATGTGTTAGAGCTGGGACTTAGGAAGAGAGCAGAAGGATGAAATGTGAGTGTGGTTATTCAGAGAAACTGATTCCTCCTGTCTCAGTGGTTGTGACAAAATAGATTGCAGCACAGTGTTTGACTTGGGTATACTTTGCATTTATCAGGAATCGAGCTCTTATCATCTGCAGTTTCTTTCTACCCCATCCTTAATCCTCAACCCTGGACTCATTTTCCTACCACCTTGTAAGGTTGTTTTTTTGTTTAAGGATGTATTGATCTTTGTTTTAAAATAATATTTCAAATATACCAATCCTTATTGATTTGTTCATTTTTTGCTTTTAATATAGGTAGTTTAGTAAATTCACTAGGCTAATCATTTTGTTTTCTACTCCTTAAAGGTTTGTACAAAACAAATTAGATTCTTCCTTATTTCTAGTCCAACATGTAAGGAGCTTAGAAGTCACCAACTCCATCCTAACAACAAGTAAAAAGCTAAACTAACTGAAAAATCAACTTTTCTTGGATCTGTAAGAGAGCTAAAGACACTGGGCAAACCACTGCCCCCAATACTGGAATGACAGACAAACAGAAAGAGTCATGGCTTACTGGAGCAGAGACTCATGAGTGAAACATAGGAACCAGTGCTGGGTTAGGAAAACCTGAACTGCAATTGATTAGTTGCTGAAGACTTAGGGTGGGCAAGTCTGAGAGATAAAAACTTCAGGGGACCCAATCCTAGGGAGACTCCACAATTTTGTGAATTTTATCTCCAGGTTTTCACAGTGAATAGATGAGAAAAATTCCCTTGTGATTCCAGTGGGGAGCAGGAGAAGAAAAGGGACAATCTTGAAATATGTCAGAACATTCTTTTCATAGCAAAGTTTGCCCTCAGGAGAAACTATTCAACCAGAACTAGCTAACCTGGGAAAGGGGAAATATCCAATTCCAGCTGTCTCTAGTCTTTTACTTGAGAGAAGGGAAACACTGAACTTGAGCCCACCTGAGCCATCCTGTCCCACGAGAGAGGTAAGAGGAGTGGAATGAGAAACACTTGTGAATTTCACAGTCCAGACACCTAGACTCACTAAAAGGTTGAGACCTAATCATAGGAGTATAGAGTATTTTCCCTCCCTCTACTCCTTGACACCATATTACCAAAGTTCTGTTTACAGCAGTTTCTTTTATCCAGTACAATGTGTCTGGATATATGAAAAAAATTGCAAGTATATTAAAAAGGCAAAAAACACAGTTGGAAGAGACAAAGCAATCATCAGAATGAAACTCAGATAAGGCAGGAATACTCGAATGATCAGAGTGGGAATTTAATACAACTATGATTAACATGCTAAGGGCTCTAATGAATAAAGTAGACAGCATGCAATAACAAATGGGCAATGTAAGCAGAGAAATGGAAATTTCAAGAAAGAACTCAAAAGAAATGCTAGACATCAAAAACACATTACAGAAATAAAGAATGTCTTTGATTGGCTAACTAGTAGAGTGTACATGGCTAAAGAATCTCTGAGATTAACAATATCTCAGTAGAAATCTCCAAAACTGAAAAGCAAAGAGAAAAAAACATTTTAAAAAAGAACAGTCTCTTTTGTTAAGAATAGGGAAAAGTATATTCTATTGTTCATTCAATAACTATGGGACAACTACAAAAGGTGTAACATATATGCAATGAGGATAGCAGAAGAAGAAAAAAGAGAGAGAGAAGAATAGAATAAATGTTTCAAAAAATAATGACTGAGAACTTCACAAAGTTAATGTCAGACACCACAGATCTAGGAAGCTCATAGAACACAAAGCAAAATAAATGCCAAAAAATCCTATACCCAAGCATATCATATTCAAACTACAGAAAATAAAAGAAAGGGACAAAACTTGGAAAGAAGCCAGAGTGGGATGGAGTGGGGGTATATATTTAGAGAAGCAAAGAAAAAAACTACATTTGACATTTCAGAAACCATGCAAGCAAGAAGAAAGTGAAACAAAATATTTAAAATGTTAAGAGAAAAAAACTCTACTAACCTAGAATTCTGAATGCTGTGAAACTATCATTCAAAAGTGAAGGAGAAATAAAAACCTTTTCAGAAAAGCAGAAATTCAAGGAAATTGCTTCTAGTAGATCTGCCTTGCAAGAAATGTTTTTTAAAAAAGTTCTTTAGAGAGTTAAGAGAGTAGAAAAATTATATAGGTAAGAAATTCGTATCTACATAAAGAAAGGAAGAGCATTAGAGAATAATTAAAAGTAAAAAAAAAAAATTCATTTGAAAACTCTTAATTGATCTACCAGATAACAGTTTGTTCAAAATAATAATAGGAAGAATGTATTTGATTATGTATGTTTATGTATAAATCTTATGGATATATGTATATACATATATGTATATAAATATACTTATATTTGCTTATATGTAAGTTAAATCAATGACTTCAATGACACAAGGGACAGAAGAATTCAAATTATTTTGTTACTATAAGGAAATCACATGTTCTGTGAAATGTTATAGTGTTATTTGAAAGTGGACTTGAATTACTTGTAAATGTATACTAGAAACCCAAGGGAAACCACTAAAAAGAAAATTCAAAAAGAAGTGCAACTGATATGCTAAGAGAGGAGATAAAAAGGATTATATAAAATAATTAATACCACAAAAGGCAGAAAGAGTAGAAGACAAAAGTAGAAATAAAAGAAGGGCAATAAATAGGAAACAGTAACAAATATGGCAGATATAAATCCAACTATAACAAAATCACTTTGAATGTCAATGATCTCAGTGTATCAATTAAAAGACGGAGATTATTAGAGTGTATCAAAAACCAAGATGCAACTATTTGTTGTCTCCAAGAAACCCACTTTAAATATATATAGATATATATAGATTAAAAATAAATGGATGGAGAAGGATATGCCATGCCAACACTAATTAAAAGAAATTAGGAACAACTATATTAATTTTAGAGAGAGCAGACTTCAGAACAAGGAAAGTTATCAGAAATAAAAAGGGGCATTACAAAATAATGAAGGCGTCAATCCTCCAAGAAGATAACACAATCTTAATGTGTGTATGCTTAATGTGTATGCACCTTTGCAATAAAGTGTCAAAATTTGTAAGATAAAATGTCATGGAACTACAAGGAGAAGCAGAGGAATCTTGTATTATATCTGGAAACTTCATTACCCTTCTATTAGAAATGAACAGATTCAGCATGCAGAAAATCAGTAAGGACATAAGTGAATTCAACAACACCATCAATCAACTGTATATAATAGACATCTATAGACCACTTTGTCTTACAGTAGCAGAATAAACATACTTCCCAGCTCATATAGAACATTCACCAAGATAGATCACATTGTAGAAACACATGAAACACACCTTAATACATTTAAAATAATATAAATCAAATATCTGCTCTCAAACCACAATGGAATTAAACCAGAAATCAATAACAGAAAGGTAACTGGCAAATTCAAAAATACTTGGAGGTTAAGCAACACATTTCTAAGTAACACATAAGTGAAAGAGGAAATATAAAGAGGAAATTTGAAAACATTTCTAACTACATGAAAATGAAACCATACACCTAAAAATTTGTGCATAGTAAAAATTGCTCAGAGGAAAATTTAAAGCATTGAATACACATATTAGAAAAGAAAAAATATCTAAAATCAGTAATCTAAGATTTCTCCTTAGGAAACTAAAAAAAGAAGAGCAAAGTGAATCCAAAGTAAGTGGAAGAAAAGAAATAATTAAAATCAGAGCAGATATCAATAAAATTAAAAATAGGAAATCAAAAGAGAAAATAAATGAAAACAAAAGCTGATGTTATTGATCTTTGACAAGATCAATAAAATCAATAAGCTTCTAGCCAGTCTAATTAAGAAAAAAAGAGAAGGGACACAAATTCCTAATATCAGAAATGAAAAAGAGGACATCACTGTGGATCTCACGGACATTAAAAAGATAGTAAAGAAGAACTATAAATAACTCTATGCCCCCAAATTTGATAACCTCTATGGTTATCAAATTTTTGGACCAATTCCTTGAAAAACACAATCAGCCAAAGCACATGCAAGAAGAAACAGACAATCTGTATAGGCTTATATCTATTAAACAATCAAAAAATTAATGACTTTCCAAAAGAGAATGTGCTAGACACAGATAGGTTCACTGGTGAATTCTACAAAACATTTAAGAAACAAATGATACCAATTCTCTACAATCTCTTTCAGAAGATAAAAGCAGAGGGCATACTTCTTAACTCATCTTATAAGGCAAGATTTACCCTAATACCAAAATTAGACAAAGACATTACAAGAAAAAAAAACTGCAGAGCAAAATCTTCCATGGACACAGATGCAAAAATTTTCAACAAAACATTATCACATGGAATCCAACAATGTATACAAATAATTATACACCACAACCAAGTGAATTTATTTCAAGTATGCCAGACTGGCTTAGCATTCAAACATGAAGTAATATAATCCATCACATCAAGAGCTAATGAAGAAAAATTACATGACCATATCAAGAGAAACAGAAAAAGCATTCAATACAATCCAACACTCATTTATGAAGAAAACTCCCAGTAAATGAAGAATAGAAGGAAACTTCTTCAACATGTTAAAGAATTTCTACACAAAAACTTATGGCTGGCATCATCCTTTCTGGTGAGAAACTGAAAGTTTTTCCACTAAGATTATGAATGAAGCAAGAATGCTCTTTTTCACTATTACCTGTCAACATCATACTGGAAGTCCTAGATAATGCAATGAGGGAAGAAAAAGAAAAGAAAGAAAAGAAAAAGAACGCAGATTGGAAAGGAAGAAATAAAACTGTCTTTGTTTGAAGCTGACATGATTGCCTATGTAGAAAATCTGAAAGAATTGACAAAAAAGCAAAAAACAAAACAAGAAAACCTCCTGTAACTAATAAGTGATTATAGCAAGGTTGCAGGATACAAGGTTAATATATTAAAGTCAATGGCCTTTACCAGCAATGAACAAGTGGAATTTGAAATAAAAGATATAATACCATTTACATAGCACCAACAAAAATGAAATACATAGATATAAAGATAACAATATATATAAGAAAAAATACCAAACGTTGATGAAAAAAACAAAAGGAACTAAATAAGTGGGAAAATATTCCTTGTTCGTAGAGAGAAAGACTCAGTGTTGTAAAGATGTTAGTTCTTCCCAACTTGATCTACAGATTCAATGCAATCCCAATCAAAATCTCAGTAAGTTATTTTATGCATATTGACAAACTGATTCTAAAGTTTATATGGCTAGGCTAAAGAATAGCCAATACAGTATTAAAAAAGAACAAAATTGGAGGGTTGACACTACTTCAAGACTTATTATAAAGCTATAGTAATTAAGACAGTGTGGTATTGGCAAAAGAATAGATAAATAGATGAGTAGAACAGAATAGAGAGACAGAAATAGACCTATATAAATATAGTCAACTGGTCTTTGACAAAAGAGCAAAAGCATCATTCAGGGACCTTTCCTTGAAAAAAAAAAAAACAGCAAAGGCAATGCAATGGAGAAACACAGTTTTTTCAATAAATGATACTGGAACAACTGGATATCAACATGCAAAAAATATCTAGACAGAGGTATAACTTTCAAAAAAATTAACTCAAAATGAATCACATACCTAAATGTAAAACTTAAAGCTATAAAACTCCTAGAAGATAACATAGGAGAAAATCTAGATGAGCTTGGGTTTGAGATGACTTTTTATATATAAGAATAAAGACATGGTTCCATGAAGAATGGATTGGTAAGCTGCACTGTATTAAAACTAAAGTTTTTATTTCTCTGCAAAAGACACTATAAAATGACTGAAAAGAAAAGCCACAGATTGGTAAAAAATATTTGCAAAAGACCTATCTGATAAAAGACTATTTTCCCAAATTTATAAAGCACTAAAAATGCAGCAGTGAAAAAACTAACAAACATTTAAAAATGAGCAAAAGACCTGAACACGTACCTTACCAAAGTAGTTCCACAGTTCATAAATAAGCATATGAAAAAATACTCCACATTAAATGCATCAAGGAAATGCAAATAAAACAATAATGAGGCAGCACTGTATAGTTATTAGAATAATCATAATCCAGAACACTAATAACACCAAATACTACTGAAGACATAGATCAACAAGAAATCTTATTCATTGCTGGTGGGAACACAGAATGGTGCAGATACTTTGAAAGAAAGTTGATGATGTCTTACAAAACTAAACACATTCTTACCATAAAATTCAGCAATTGAGCTCCTTGGTATTTATCCAAAAAAGCTGAAGACTTGTCTCCACACAGAAAACTGCACAGAAATGTTTATAGTAGCTTCATTAACAATTGTTACAACTTAGAAGCAACCAAGATGTCCTTCAATAGGTAAGTGGATAAATAAATTGTAGAACATCCAGACAAGGGAATGTTATTCAGTGCTAAAAAGAAATGAACTATCAAGCCATGAAAAGACATGGAGGAAAGTAAACTGCATATTGTAAAAGAAAGGAGACAATTAGAAAAGGCTACATACTTTGTAAGTCAAACTACCAGATATTGTAGAAAAGGCAAACCTATGGAGAAAGTAAAAAGATCAGGGGTTGCCAGGGGGTGCTTAGAGGAAGGGATGAATAGGTGGAGTACAAAGGACTTTAAAGGCAAGAAACTACTATGTATGATACTATAATTGTGGATACATGCCCTTATACTTTTGTCTAAGCACCACAGAATGTAGAACATGAAGAGTGAACCCTAATTTAAACTGTGGACCTTGCTCAATAATGCTGTGTCAATGCAGGTTCATCAGTTGTAACAAATGTACCACTTTGATGGAGTATGTGGATAATGGGGGCAGCTGTGGGTATGTGGGGGCGGGAACCATTAATATATGGGAAATATCTATACCTTCTTCTCAATTTTGCGGTGCACCTAAAACTGCTTTAAAAATATAAAGTCTAATAAAAATGTTTAAAAATATGACAATTTTTCCTTGAAATACTCTTAACATTCTGCTTTGGGGATTGTTTTGCACATTTTCTGGGCTATACAATTTTCATTGAAAACAATCCAAGAAAGCTGAAATTTGGATCTAACTCCCTTGCTTTCTATTATACCCCAAAGCCAGCTTTCATATGTACTCAACTCTATGACATCGAGAAGGCTTTCTTGCTAAACTAACCAGTAAAATGTTTAATAATTGAACTACTAGCAAAGGGCTCCATGGAAGGTCTCGGAGAGTCTCAGCTGAGGAGACCAGAGAGTTTTTCTTCTATTCACATGATTAGTAGAGCATTGTTGTGGATCACAGAACTTGACAAGCAGTCTCCAGCTTATAGGTCAAAGCTGCGTTGTCCTTCTATAAAAATACTGAGATTTGTCTCTCTTCAGTTGTTCTATTATGGTGCAATACTTGTTTCACATTCTCTTGTTTCCTTAGCATGCAGATGGCCACAGTACACATTTTGGCAAGTTCCCAGGAAGGGTCAGCACTGGCAGCACAGTTTAAAGAGTTCATGTAGGTCTGCAGAGCAAGTTGTCGAGTTTAGGTAATCACTTCAGATAAGTACTATACATGAAGAAGTTTGTGTTAAAACTATGCCTACTAGCCTACAAGTTCTGTGAAGATAAGGAAGCTGCTTCTCTGTTCTCCCAAAGTATCTGACCACCTTGCCAGTGCCAAGCATATATTAGCACTTAGTAAATATGTGTTGAATGTATGAATGGTTAACTAGGCCATCGATGAGCGTGGGATTTTATGTGTGTACTTATTTACTAACTTCTTCAAAAAATGATAAAAGGCAACTAGGCACCTAAGAGAGACTCCAGCAAATTAGAGCTTTTGGAACCTGGGATCTGGGCTATTTGCTCTTATTCCAGTTTCATTCCGCTTGTCGGGTTGAAGGAAGACTAGTCCCATTGGTAATAAACACAGGGGGCTCTCTGAGGATTGCCAGTAATGGTCAAGTCAGAAAAAGGTGCAAAAACCTAGGAATACAAAGCAGAATAAAGAAAGTAAAATGATATAACCTAAACACAATCATGGTAATAATTTTAGCATAGCTACTTTTTGGTGTGTCTTATGGTCCACTGGCTTTATTTCTCATTACGGAATTTACATCATCTGATATCATTATTTAAACCCGACAGGGAAATAAGAAAATGAGTTTAAATAGTACTGAAATGCTCTGAGACAAAAAAAAAAAAAAGGTAGCGGCTAGATACCTATTTAAATGTTCATACCTGGAGACCTGATGCTATATTGCATTTAAATGACACATGAGAAAAAAATAATAAAGTAATTTAATGGCACAGAGACAAAATAGTTTTAAAATTTAAAGCAAAACACCTCTTTAATTAAAATCTTTCCTCAAAATATGAACAGCATGCGAATTTAGTAAATTATATAGTTTATAGATCTAATGCCATTTAATTACAATGCTTCCTTTTTGTGTATTATAATACCTTGCCTTACTTTCATATTTTCTTATTACCCACTTACTGATTATTCTTGCCAGTAAACCATTAGTTTTTACTTTTTATTTGTCATTTTTACCCTTTACTTATAAAGGCAGTTTCACTCATCTCTACCTATTTAAGCTTAATAGACTTCTATAGCAATGTGTGTTCTATAATTTGGGGCCTATTTTTGTTGTGGGACATAAAATGAACAATGCCAGTGGAAAACAAAGAAGATATCTTTTTATCTGTTAGCTATCGTCTGAGGTTGCAGGCACCCAGACAAAGATATTAAGAAATACCAACCATTGGTTGTTACAGATGGAGATAGTGCCTATTCGGATAAGTACTTCCTATGATTTCTAGTCAAACAAAAATGGTTTACTCTTAAGGTAAAATAGAATATTTTCCCCATCATAAAACTTGAGGGTCATTTCAATTTCATCTCTATAGATGCTATGAAAATAGAAAGAATCAGACAAACCTAACTAAAGATTCTGAGCAGTACATACTGATTTGTTTAAAGTATGAAAATGACAATATATTTTGCTTGCCCAATAATTCTGCTTTTGTGACACTTTCAAAATGACTCTTTTTTGTATGTTTATTACTATGAGGCAATCGCTCAGTGAAAAAGGAAGCCCCCAAGATCAAACTGAAAACTTCAGCAAACATATACATTATTCAAAAGATTTTTAGTGCATTAGTACATTATTAAGAAATTAGAATGTTATTAAGGAATTAGAATGATTGGCAATTTCATAATGCAGTGTTTTCTCTGTCCCTTCCTGTTTGTTGTTTTGGTTTTAGCATATCCACGTATGGCTCTGAGTTATAGGTATGTTTTACAGTCAAAATCAAATTGAATTTTAAAATGTATTTCCTCTCGCATTTTAGATTGCTTTATCACACCCTTGTATTTAGAGAGGAAAAAAACAGGCTCCTCCAGTTTAGCAGTTTCTTCAACTAATTTGGTCATTGATTCCAATATTTGCTCTTTGCTCTCCATTTTCCTCTGAAGTTCTGCATTTACATATCATCTCTGGTTAAAAAGTACTGCTATTTAGAAAAGCCCTACACACCCAAAGAATCCAACCATATGAAAGAGCATTCATTCATTCATTCAAAAAATATGAATTAAATGCTTACTTTATACTATACACTGAACTAGGAATTGAGTGTCTTTAAGAGTAACTAAACCATAATAGGCACATATCTCATAAGTGTAATTAGAAGAGACAGATATTTAGAAAAAGAATTCAGATAGAGTGTATTACGTGCCATGATATTACTATATACTAGGCATAGTATTTTAACTAAAAAATGAACTATACAGTTCTGTGGTCGAAAGAAAAAGGATATTTGTAAAACTTCCTAGAGAAGTTTATATTTGATTTGCATCATACACAAGGCATAATTAAGAAAGACAAAAATGAACTAAGTGGTATTTAAGAATATTAAATTCTGAATTTACATTCTTCTATTAACAGACATTATTAGAGCAAGTGGGCTAATGGCAGGCAGGTATTGAACACTTACTAGGTTCCAATTACCATGGTAAGAACTAACTAAATGATTTCATGTAATCCACTGGTTATGAACTTGTGTCCCTCCAAAATTCATGTGTTGAAGCCTAACCCATAAAGTAACTGTATTTAGAGGCAGGGTCTGTAAGAAGATAATTAAAGATGGGGCCCTCATGTAAAGGTGGGTTCCTAATCCAATAGGACTAGTGCCTATATAGAGGAGGAAGAGACGCCAGGAATTCCCACACACAGTGGAAAGACCATTTGAGGACATAGCAAAATGTGAACTCTTACAATCCAGGAAGAGATGTCTCACCAGAAACTCACCATGCTGGCTGTATTGGACTTCCAAGCTCCAACCCTGTAAGAAAATAAATTTTTGTTTTTTAAGCCACCTAGTCTATGGTATTTTGTTATGGCAACCCTAAGCAGACTATTACAGATTTTAGAACACTGACTAATAAATCCCTAAGCCACCATATGTTGTATATGCTATGATTTTTCTCATTTTCAATTTGAGAAATCTGTGGTTCCAATAGCTTAATTATCCCTAATCAGATGGATTTCAATCCAGAGAATATGACTTGAGATGGTCATTTTTTTGCTCTTCTACTTTTGTTAAGTTCTAATTTTTTTTTTATGTTGTGATCAAATTATGTGATTTGAATGATTTCTACTTTGGTGAATAGTTTGAGGCTTTTTATTCTAAGTCCATTTTTCACTTTTAGAGCTTGAGTGTAAGCATTTACAAGAACAAGTCTGTTAATAATATTAAATTTTCTATATCCATTTTTAGGTTTTGTTTACTTTCATTTGTATACTTCATAAATTTTTATGCTATGTTTATTTGATGTATAAATATTCATATCGGTTAGTTTAACGTGGTATGTAAATGTTATCACTAGTCTTTTCCTCTTTTATTGCTTTTTGCCATAAGTTCAAATTTTTCTGATAATATCATGACCCTATCCTACTATTTTTAGAAATTACATTCCTTAGTATTCTCTGCCAGTTCTTTATACTGCATATTTTTATTCACTTGATTTCAGAATATTTTCTCACATGTAGCATATTATTACTTTATATTTTTAATCAATATGGGAAATTTTTTATTTTAATCAGTGAGTTTTAACCATTTATCTTTATTGATTTGACAGGTGTCTTTGATGTTATTTTTTACATTTTATACTAGAATTTCTGCTTTTAAAGTTCCCAGTGTAGTATTTTTTAAACTTTGAACTCTATGGCCTATATTTTCTTGTAAAAAAAAAACATTGAGTGTTTTCTTTATGATAATTTGGAAGGTTTATTAGCTGTTTCAGGGCTTTCGGTGATTGATTTTAAAGTAACATCTTAAGTAACATCTTTACCATAGACATTTAATTTAGGGTCTGTAAAGACATCTTTGGCTCGCTGCCCTAACAGATGGAAAAATGAGCCAAATTCCACAGAATGGACCTTACTGCTTCTCACATATCAATAATATGATTATTTTTGCATTGTCAAGGTTTATAAGATTTATATTACTTTATATAACCAAAATTTGTTTTTCTTCCTGTGTCCCAAGGGAGGTAGTGCAGGTCTTTCCTTGCTGCGGGAGCAGCCAGAGAGCAGAGCAGGAGAGGTTGCTGCAGGAGTCAGGGCAGAGCAAGAATTTAGAGTTTCTTCTGCTTTTTGAGTATTTGGTTGAAAGGACTGCAGCTGAAACTGTAACCAAGGAGGCATTCTGCTTCCAGAAAAATCTCAAGGAAAAGTCTTGCAAGCAACAGTAGCCTTCAGCTACTCTAAAGGAAAGGGTGAAGAGATTCATCCAGTTAGCATGAAAGTTGGAGATAAGTTCTTCTCCCAGAATATGAAGGCACCAAAGTAGTTCTAGAGGACAAGGATAATTTCTTATTTAGAGATGGTGACATTCTTGGAAAGTATGTAGACTGAAATAAATCACTATTGAAATGGCATCAACATGAAGCTGTCCATTCCACTAAGTCGAGAAATCTTTCATCTTATAAATAATTTTCATATCTTTCTTTTATAATAAACTAATGATATCTTTTAAAATTTTTGCATAATTGTTTACTTACAACCAGTTTCTTTACCATAACGACTCTATGCCTCCATTTTTTTGTTGTGTGGTTAGATTTTATCATGAAATAGCTTTTTCAAAGAGCTTAAATAGGTTCTGAACTCCTTGAGTTTACACTGTTGAAAACAGTCTGACTTAAGCTTCAAATTGATGAAAATTTCTTGAGTGCTTAAGATGTGTAAACTATTGTTCTAAGGATTACAAATATTATAGAATTTAATTTTATATGAGATAGATAATGTTATTTCAGATGTTCAGATGAGAAAACTAGGCAAAGTGAGACTATGTGAGTTACTCAAAGGCACACACTAGAATTTAGAATTTGTCATCCTGGGATGACAACTTGTCTGAGTATATAATTGTTAGGATTCACTTTATTTCTCTGAGGATATTACAGCTACTGCATTAAACAGCTTAAAGGAGTCTGAATTTTTTCACTCACAGATTTTTTTTTGCTTGACTCTACATAATATTATTTCTTTTTAAAATAAGGTATAATATAGTTTTTTGTTTTTATAGTGAAAATTTTTTGTTCCCTTTGTTTCATATATATTTTAGTATCTATTCCAAGAGTGTTTCGTTTTGTGTTCTTTTCATACAGCTATTGTTTGGGTAACTGCTCTAATATATTGGAAGCACACACATTTTCTTGATTTGTTAACATAATTATTATTTTCTGCTTTCCCCCACTATGAAAGATAAGAATATAATTGAAGTTTCATCCACTATCTCTTTCTTCCTCTGCCACTGTGGCCACTACGTTGGTCGCCACCTCCTCCTTCTCCTCTGCCTCCTCTCCGTCCTCTTTCTCCTCCATCTTCCTTTTCTTCTTCTTCTTCCAATGTCTGCTATCAATTCTTGGTGTTTCTTGGCTTGTGTTCGCATAACTACAATCTTGCATTTATCTTTACACAGCCTTCCCCTCTGTTTCTCTGTATCTCAAACCTCCTT
>CAUYRT010063925.1:0-135310 GCA_963574885.1 Lepilemur ruficaudatus | reverse complement strand
AAGTGCCATTTATTTATTTTGGTTGTTGCCGTGATTGCATAGGGGTCTTCTTCATAAATTCTTTGCCTAGGCCAATGTCTATAAGAGTTTTTCCAACATTTTCTTCTAGAATTCTTATAGTTTCATGCCTTAGGTTTAAGTCTGTTATCCACTGCGAGTTGATTTTTGTGAGAGGTGAAAGGTGAAGATCCCGTTTCAGTCTTCTACATGGCTATCCAGTTTCCCCAGCACCAGTTATGGAATAAAGATTCTTTTCCCCAGTGTGTGTTTTTGTCTGCTTTGTCAAAGATTAGATTGCTATATGAAAATGATTTTATATCTGGGTTCTCGGTTCTGTTTCATTGATCTATGTCTCTGTTCTTGTACCAGTGCTACGCTGTTTTACTTGCTATAACCTTGTAGTATAGCTTGAAGTCTGGTAAATGCCTGCTTTCCAATTTGTTCTCTTTACTTAAGATTGCTTTTGCTATTCTGAGTCTTCTCTGGTTTCATTATGAAGCATAGAATTATGTTTTCTAGATCTGTGAAAAACGACATTGATATTTTAATAGGGATTTTATTGAATTAGTAGATCACTTTGGGTAGCACAGACATTTTAGCAATGCTGATTCTGCCAATCCATGAGCATGGTATGGTTTTCCACCTGTTTACGTCCTCTGCTATGTCCTTCCTCAGTATTTCATCGTTCTCCCTATAGAGGTCTTTCACCTCCTTAATTAAATATATTCCTACATATTTTATTTTCTTTGCTGCTATTGTGAAGGATATTGGGTCTTTTTATTTTGGTTCTCAGTTTGACTGCTGGGTGTATAGGAATGCTACTGATTTTTTACATTGATTTTCTAACCTGAGACTTGCTGAATTTGTTTATCAATTCCAGTAGCCTCATGGCAGAATCTTTGGAGTTTTCTAGATATAAGATCATATCATCAGCAAAGAGCTATAATTTGACCTCTTCTGCCCCCGTTTGGATGCCCTTGATTTCCTTCTCTTGTCTGATTGCTGTGGCCATACAATGTAATTCACCACATAAATAGAAGTAATAATAAAGACCATATGATCCTCTCAATAGATGCAGAAAAAGCATTCAACAAAATTCAGCACCCTTTTATGATAAGAATGCTTAACAAAATAAACATAGATGGGACTTATCTAAAAATGATAAAGGCCTTATATGACAAACCCACAGCCAACATAATACTGAACAGGGAAATATTGAAAGCATTTCTGCTTAGAACTGGAACCAGACAAAGTTGCCCTCTATCACCACTTCTATTCAACACAGTGTTTACTCAATAATGTTTTAGGACAAAATATGAATCCCCTTGCATTTCATTCAAGCCCTTCAAAATTTGGATCTTTCCTTTCTTGTCAGTCTTAGGCTTAATGATTACTCATCTTACAAAACTCACACTGTAGCCACACAATACTTTTTTCCACTCCTTAAACTATGCCATTTTATAGTCACAAGTTTTTGCCTTTCTTTTTTGTTCTTTTAACCTTTTCTCTTAATAAACTATCATTCTGATTTTTAAACTATGCTCAAATTTCATCTCTCCATGTTCAGAAGAATTCTACTAACTCTATTCCCTGTTTTCACAATACACAATTCAAACCATTATTTTAGTGCATATCTCATTGTATTTTATTGATGTCTACTTCTTTCATTGCGTTGTCGTGTCTAGCAGTGAGAAAATGAAGTTTATTCTCCTTTGCACCTACAGTGTCTGAGCATAGATTTATTAACTTCTATCTGGCTACATATCACTTTTTGGGCCCTCCTGGATTCCATGGTCCACAGGTTTCTGCCATTGAATACTTGATATCATGCCTATTAAAATTTTGATCTACTCCCTTGGATTTGTTCTGATAAACATTTTCTTTACTGCATATTTGTAGTTTAAAAGTGTTTCTACAGAAAACCAAGGTCTTTCATAATAACTGTATTATTTCCAGTATTTCTTGTACATATTGCTCCTTCTTTCCATACATGTCATTATAATTCTAACCTTCACTACATTTGCTTTGATTCTTGGTGTACTTGGCCTCCTAGACCTGCTACATTTTCCCTCTATTCTGTACTCTCACTCCAGAATAATATTCCTAAAATACCACTTTCAGTATTTATTTTCCTTTCTTAAAAAAACTCAGTGACTCTCCATTACTATAATGATGAAATTCAAGCTCTTTATTTTGGCATATAGAGCCCTAAAAATCTGCTCCAAAACTAACTTTCCAACCTGAGTTTCCACTAGACCATCATAAGCCTCCTGCTCTTGTCAGACTATCTCCTAAATGGCACTTAATTATTCATTTGTTATATTGAAATTTTTAACATATATATCTACTCAAATACTTTCCATTAAAAAGGCTAGAACAAATTCCTTTTCTTCAAGAATACCTTCCATAACCATTGGAGTTATATGTAACTATAATGATGGATCCATCCTATAAACTTCTACAGAATTTACTATTTATACTTTTCGTCTCCATTTAGTCATATTTTCTTTAATGTTTTATGACTGCATATATTATTTATCTAATGAGATAGATAATTTATTGGTGAAGAGGGCCACATCTTACACTTAGTTTTGGTTTATATATGCTCTAATTGTGGTAAGTTCTGTTCATGCAGACAATGCAATTCTGCTATAAACCAAGTGATAAGAGGTAGTTTTTGAGCATCAATTATACTTACAGAATGGAATGATGATTAATCCTAAAATACATTAAAGAGTTTATCACTACTCATGACTAAAAAGACAACATAATGCTTTGAAGATTTTTACCAAATCTTCATAGGAACTTTCAGATTTCAGAATCATTTGGGGAGTGTGATAGTAAATTTTAGGAGTCAACTTGTCTGAATTAAGCAGTACCTAGAAAGCTAGTACAGTAAAATTTTTGGGTGTGTTTCTTGGGGTGTTTCCAGAGAACCAAGTGGAAGCCCTCAATGTGGGCAGGCACCATCCAACTGGTTTGGAGCTCAGAGAGAACAAAAAGAGATGGAATGTGTGTGTCTATCTATCTCCTGGAACTGAGATAACACTCCTTCTCTACCGTCCTAGAACAGTTTCCTGGTTTTTGTACTCTAGAACTTACACCAACAACCCATCACCCCCATTCCTGCTCTCCTGGATTCTCAGGGCTTCAGCCTCTGACTGAGAGTTACACCCTCAGCTTCTCTGTTTCTGAGACCTTCAGATTTGGAATGAGCCCCACTACTAGCATGCCAGTATCTTCAGCTTGCAGAAGGCCTGTAGTGGGACTTAGCCTCCACAATCACATGAACCAATTCCCCTAATAAATCCCCTCTCATATATCTATGTACATATCCTATGTGTTCTGTATATTCTCTATGTAGAACACTACTAATACATAGAGACTTTTGACTTTACCAGGTTTTGATTCTATATTGAGGTATTCATGTGTATACAACAAAAAGCTATAACATTTTAAAAATAGATTAACTTATTAATATATTATAAGTCTATTTATTCTTTAATCATTAAGGATATTTGCTGTAGGTCTTTGACATTGATGAAATGAAATTCTGTCTTAAGTCTGTTAATGATGATAAGCCTGTCAATGCATTTGAGTTTTTATCAGTCTTCCCTTTCTTGAAAAAGTTTATTATGCCTTGGCAATATATTATAATAGGACAAATTTAATCAGTTGCCTTATCATTTTTGTTGAGTATATTATCTAATGTTAAACCAAAATAAAGGGGAAAAAGAATTGTACCCTCAAATAATTATAATTATTGAATATAACTATTGATATTAAAAAGCAACAGCAACTAGGAACTGCTATTTATTTTTATTTTATTTTAGAGTATCATAGGGGTATGATTGTTTTGGTTACATAAATTGCTTTTGTAAAGTTTGAGTCAGTTATAAGTGTGCCCATCACTCAAATAGTGTGCATTGTATTTGTTAGGCATGAATTTACTCATTCCTTCCTACCCCCTCTCACCTGCTTGATTTCTGATGAGTTTTACTTCCATATGTGCCCGTAAGTGTTTTTCAATTAATTCTAATTTAATAGGCTGTAAAATATATTTTTCTTCAAAAAAGGAAGAAGTCAGCAGACAGTTCATAATGGAAATATGACCCTCCTTTGCAAATTGTTGTACTTTCGTTTGGGTGTGAGTGAGTGCTTTCAGAAGAGGACCAGAAGGAAAACTGTACAGTAACAGTCTGTAACAGTACAGACAGTAACAGTTCACTGTATATACCCTGGTTACACAAACATTAAATTTCTAACTCTGAAACGTCTTTGGGAGTCTGTTTGTTAGTTTGTTTGTTTAAGCTATATATTACCTTATCACAGCTCACCAACTTCTGGTTTCACAAGTGTAAGTAGGTTTAGTAAAATCAAAGTTTGGGGAAGTAAGCAATTTCATTATAAATTCAAATATAATCTGTAAAGTTTTGTTTCTTCTAATTGTATTGTGATTTTTTTATATAGCTGTAATGGACTTGTGAGTGACTTTTGTAGGTTTTAACCCATTTCTCCCTTATTTTTAAGTCACCTTTCTATACAATTTCTAAAGTTGCAGATATAAATTAGAACCTAAAATGACAATTAGAGGTCTAGTACAATATTTTAGGTTATGTACTAATCACTGTTACATAATTAATGGTAACACAAAAATGAAAATAATTCCCAATCCATACATGGGGCTTACTTTGTGTCAGATACCCTTCTGAATCCTTTTAGCTATAACAATTGTAATCCTTACAATCCATTGAGCTGTTCTGAATATTAGCCTCATTTTATCTGTGAGGTCACATGGCTATTAAATGCTAAAGCCAGGATTGGAATTCAGGAAGTCTGGTTTTGGAGTCACGCTGTTCTTCACAATACTAAATAATGAATGAATTGTATTCCATATGTTCTGCATTAAATCTGTGCTTTACATCCAAAGGCCTTTTTCTACAGAAAATTGTAAGTAATAGTTTGGCTGCTATTTAACCCACAAAATGCTACTTAGTTCATAACTAGTAATCTATTGTGCTAACATAGCTACTTTGAGTCTAGGTCGTGGAGAAAGGACCCTTATTGTTAAGAAGAAAAAAGAAAATAAACCACCTCTCCTTTGTATACGTACATCTTTTATATATGCAAAGCCAACCTCAAACAAAGACGTGAAAAATAAATGTGGTTTTTTTGGGCACATTCCACTTCTTTTTAATTCCCTTTTTTCCCCAGTGCCTTTGCATGTTTTTCCCTGTCTGGAATGCCAGCCTAGAATTGAGGGACTGACAAACTCTTTTGTTTCTTCAATGCTGTACTCAAATGTCAACTCCTCTGTGTAAATACTCCCTATGGCTCTATGAAGTTAGGTTTCTGTTCCACACCCCTAACGTATGATACCTCTTAATCTTTACACATTGTGATGTGACTTCTTTTAACAGGACCATCACTATGTCTATTTTCCCTACCAGATCATGAGCTCTTTGAGGGTTGAAGATTATGTCATTCTTGAATCCCCAGTAGCCAAAACAAAACAAAAACAAAGACTTGTGCCAGATTCTTTATATTTATAATTACTTGCATCAGTTTCAAAGGCAGATATAATCATTGTCATATGATTCAAGACACCAAGGTTTAGAGAGGGTGGGATGCATAGTTAAAATGAGGCAGAAGTAGGATTACAACCTAATTAAGTTTGCCTCAAAAGCTCTCTGCCTGACCCCATTGATACATAAAATGAATCAACTTATTAAATGATGCTAAATTCCCTCCTATGATTATGTTCACAATCAATCCTACCTCTCTTTCCATGTAACCCAAACTCCCTTTTTTCTCCGGGAAGCTGGATTCAGTGTTAAAGGACATAAGATATACATACAGTGATGTACCACTTAATGACAACGATAAGTTCTGAGAAATGCATCATTAGGTGATTTCATCATTGTGCGAATATCATAGAATATACTTACACAAACCTAGATGGTATAGGCTAATATGCAGCTAGGTTATATGATATAGCCTATTGCTCCTAGGCTACAAATCTATATAGCTTGTTACTGTGCTGAATATTGTAGGCAATTTTAAATCAATGATAAGTATTTGTATTTAAATATATCCAAACACAGAAAAAGTACAGTAAATATATGATACAGATATAAGATCACAAATGGTACATCTGTATATGACACTTAGTATGAATGGAGCTCACAGGACAAAGTTGCTCTGGATAAGTCAGTGTGTGAGTGGTGAGTGAACCTGAAGACCCAGAACATTACTTTACAACACTGTAGACTTCATAAACAATGTACACATATGCTACACTAAATTCATTCATTTTTTCTTCAGTAATAAATTAACTTTGGTTTACTGTAACTTTTTTACTTTATAAACTCATTTTTAACTTTTTGACTGTTTTGTAATAACATTTGGCTTGAAACACAAACACATTGTTCAGCTGTACAAAAATATTTTCTCTATACCTTCATTTTATAAGCTTCTTTTTATTTTTAATAATTTTTATTTTTTAATTTTTAAAATTTTTTTCTTAAAAACTAAGACACAAACATACACACAAACATACACATACACATCTACACATGGTCAAGATTATTAAGAAGTCACTAGATGATCAGAATTTTCAACTTGGTTACAGTCTTACGAGACTATTTTTTTATATGTGGTCCATTGGTGCGTGAAACATTATGAGGCGCATGACTGTAATTCAACTAACATACACGAAAGTGAAAATTACCACTCTTGAATTCTTTCTGTGGAAACTTATTTTTAATACCATAATGCTTATTCACCTAAATGACTATATAATTGGTGGAATTTTAGCTTGAGTGGTGTATTATGTCATAAGGAGGGAAAGGTTTTAGACAATGAGTCTTGCTACGTTTGGCCAAACTGCCTGAGCGTTCATTTCTGAGCTTAGAGCCTCTAAATTGTTCCTATTATTTTTTTTTGTTGTTGTTATTTGTTTTCTTCCTTTTCATCTGAATTTCAAATTCTCTAAAAGCTTCTTGAGGATATGTCTTTTATTTAAACAAAGGCAAAATCAGAAAGGCCTGTGGCAGTGGCTGACTTCGGTGAGGCAGCTATTTATACATATGAATTGTTAACAAGTTGCCCATCTTTAAGATTTGTACTATATGCATTTGATCATTATGATGTTAGGATGGCAACAAAATATGTCTTTATTTTGGCTTTCATTTATTTATTAAACCAGTGAGTGATGGAAATACTCCTTAAGATTCTGGGTTTAGCATATTTTTGGTTTTCTTTTTCTTTTATAACTAAAATTTTTAACACTCTGACATTTTAAAAGAAAGCCTACATTTAAAGAAAAAAGCATGCAGTAATATTAAGTAGACCCTACTAATTATTAAGAAAATTAGACTCTGAATTCTCTTGACAGATGTTTTGACAGATAATTAACACACTATATATCAGGCAACCTTACATTCTCTATAGATGAATCTTTCATTCCCAAAGATCAGGATAACCCCAATTTTACTTATGTGGGTTACTTCTTACACTCTGTCTAATTTCATAAATTTGATAGATTCTCTCTTTCTTGGTGAATTTAGAAGAATACCCTTTACAATATTTATTCCAATGAAATCGGGAAGAAGCAAATATTGATTGCTTTTGTAAAGATTATCTCTATCCATGTCCTTTGAACTTGATGTCAGGTAATACTGATGAAATTAATGCAAGAGACCCACTGTGGTATTGACATTATAAGGGAGGCAGGATGATACAATCACTGTGAGTTCGAGCTCTAATTCCACACCTCTCACCAACTATGACATTGTGTGAGTCCCTTAACTGATAGTAACTGGGCAGTAAAGTATAGAGGCTAGGAGTACTTTCGGTACTTATGTACTCTTAGAGTCTGACAAGCATAGGTAAGAGGACCTGCTACCTGTCTAAATCACAAATTCTTTAACTATAAAAGAAAGAGAGGATCAACATACTGTTTTGCTGTGATGACTAAATGAAAGAATGTACGAAATGCTTTCAGCACAGTGGCTGGTGCATAGGAAGAACGTTAATCATTATCAAGCCTTCCACTTATGCAGCTGCTATCTCTCCTCCACAGCACTGAAAGACAAGGGTTATAAAATAGTAAGATAGTAAGATGAATCACTGAGATCTATCATTGAGTTTTAAAATATTTTAAATAATGTCAACATTATCTTCATATAAGTGAATTACTTCCCAGTATGTCTACTTTGAAGAACACAACACTCATTTGAATATAAGAGGTTCAGCACATTTATTAAAAAGTGTTATTTTGTGATAAATTTGCAAAATATCTCATTGGGGTGAACTAGGAAAGGAGCACGTCTAAATATTACAAATTACTTTCTAGAAGAAGTAGTTTTAGAACTTTCAATATCCTGGATATGATTTTTAACACTGGATAAGAAAAGTAATCACAAAATAACAAATTCAATATCCTTAAGGATAATGAAAACTTTAAAATATCCACCATAAGTTATTCAATTTTAGACAAATTAACTGAGACATAATGTGAGAATTAGTTCAGAGGGGAAAATGGAAGGAAATAATTTAAAATGATTCATGGAGAGCCTTAAGGTTATTTTTAAATACCTTACTGGATGTTCTGAGGAAATTCAGGTAGATCATATTAAGAAGAGTAATGCAAGGTAAGATAAGGAAAACAGACAACCATGGGAAAATGGGCATCTTATTATAATAGAAAGATTGTCTAAATAAAGTGAAAAGAACAGCTATCACCTATGGCAGCTCGCTTATGAGGATACCTCTCCAAAAAAAGCATGTTGACCTAAATTTAAATAATTACCTTAAAGGTGCCCCAAAACTAGGAATTAAATGCATTTTAAAATATTTCATAAAGCAACTGACCAATTGCACAAATACTGTGACTACTTGATAATCACTCTAAAGTCATAGTTACTTATCGAGATAAAACAAAATGTTAGAAGTCCCGTAACCTGACTGAACATACAAATTCCCAGTGATACTTGTCAAAAATACCTCTATTCCCCACTTCAGACTGACTGAATCAAAATATCGAAGAGAAAGACCCAGAAATCTATAATTTTAGCAAGATTCTCCACAACGTGATTCTGTTACAGCCTTCCATCCACCTTTTATTTGGAAACTCTATCTGTTATATTATAAATAAGAGACTTAAAAATATGAAGGCTTATATAACAATTAAAAAAAAACATGGCAAGTAATGATTAGATCAATGGTTCTCAAATGTACTGAATATATGAAATATCTGGAAGTACCATGGCAAACAAAAATTCCTGGGATTTATAGGGTAAAGACAATTTGTGTGCAGATCTTAACTAGGTTCTTCCTTCCAATCCTCTTCCAATCCACTCTCTGAAGGAATATCACAAACAGGATGGCTCTGTTAGGTGGGTTCAGATTATGCATTTGAAGGCTTGGATTGACGTAAGACCTCCCAGGGAAAAGTAGGTCTAGGGCTTTATTCTTTTTTCAAATTTCCTAAAGGACTCTGCCTTTGGAGTCCTCTTAAAGACACTGCATAGTTTGTTAGCTGAGGGTGGTCCTGGGAGGTCCTGATGACTCACTGGACCTGGGCGAGAAAATGCTGTTACACCTTGGACAGAAAGATCATTTGAATTTAATTATTCTAGTATTTCAGCTGGGAGAGGGCTGCTGCTGTCCCCTGGGGAAGGAGATCAGAGACACTTGCTGTACCTCCACAGAGAAGTGCTTCTTACTGATTTATTTGCCTTACAACGTTCTGGAGTGAAAAATGCTGATTTCTAAGATTGCCCCAGAAACTTTGGGCAGACCTTGAGTATGGCCCAATATTTCTATTTTTCATAAGCATCATAGATTATTCTGATGCAAGTATTTGGGGATTATACTATTGAATACTGGCCTATCAAACATAATTTATGTAGTAGACATTCAAACTCTTTTGAGAAGTTTTATTATTAAATGTTATTTTAAATCAAACAGTGCATTGAAATTATGTTAAAGAATAATATTTTGTCATGGCTAGTGAAATACCTTAGGTATGAAAAGCTATACGTTGGCAACATGGAATAGTCCCCAGGGATTGAGTTGGGTCTGGCATTTGTCTATTGTTTTGTAAAGTATCTTAATATGAGAAAGGGCTTAATAAATTTTCAGGTGTTACTGAGCTTTACTGGGTAGTGAATGAAACATCAAACTGGCAAATGTGATTTGCGTGAAGATATCATATGTCTGTGTGGGTGGTATTATGAAAGTGGCAGATGAATTTCAATATGAACAAACATAAGGAATTGCTCTTAGAATAAAATCTAAACTATGAATATATGGTAAGTTTTATTTTTGTTTACTGTAGCTAACTAGGTATTTGATCTTAGAAAAATCATTCAAATACAGGCAGAGCTAAGAGTTAAGAGAGCATGTCAAGAAGAGAGGAAAGGAAAAAAGGAATGGAGTCAGAAAATTCTGGAGCAAGTTTGGAATGAAGAAAGATTGAAGGCAAGTGAGGAATATAAAGCTCCTCTCAATGTTATTGCCCATCCATCCCCTTCACCTTTGTTAAAAATCTCAATTTTAGATGGAGGAGTTTGAATTTACACAGTAAACAACAGCAGCAACAACAAAAACTATAGTAATAGCAATAGTCTAGGGAAGTAATTGTTAACTGAAATGACCACACCAGTAAAATCTGTGGGAATTGTATGATAAATACTGTGTTAATAGCTAACCTTTACTAAAGCTTATTATGTAATACTCTTCTAAATGCTTTACATATATCCATACATTTAATCATCAAAATGACCCTCAGAGACAAGTACCTATGTTATTCCTATGTTCAAATGAAAAGATTGAGTCAAAGACAGGTTAAGTCTCTTGTCCAAGATCAAGCAGATGATAAATAAATCAAACCCAAATTTGTAAATAATGTACTTTAAACCAAATTAGCCAAACTAGAGTCTACTTTAAATTTCTGTAATGATGCCACTCTTATGAACTCGCTGTCTGTAAGCTTTCTCAATTGGTGGTAAAGAAATTAGTGTTACAATTAGTTCCATGGTATTACACCTGTGTGTTGTATCTGTATTATACCTGTATAATATCTTCTTTGCTACAGCCTAGGATATGGCAATGCTTTTGAAAGTGTGTTTTGGATAGGAATAATATTAACCTTAAGTGAACTGCGGAAGAAAGAAGTTCAAAACCACTGATCTGGATGAGAAGTAAAAGAGTATTATAATTAGAAGTACAAAGAAGAGGATGGATGAGAACAACATTGCAGATGTACAATTCACAGGACTTGCAGAACCTATGGCAATTGCCTATTAAAGAAAAATATTCAAAAGTATACATGGTGCTCAGGGGCAGAGTCCTGAAAGAAGACTTACATTTAAGAAGATAAGCCTTCTTAAATTCTTTTTGGATCAAAGTGGAGTATACATAAGCCACAAAATGGTGGATAGACATACCAATGGATTGGAAAATGAAATGACTGATTTAGTGGGTAGATTGAGAAGAGAGAGTAAGTACAAACAAAACTGTTTTAGAGAAACTACTGCCAGGTAGGTTAAGAAAAGAAAATATTTTCAGGTTTAAATATGGACTATAAAGAGGTCAAGAATGATGAAGGCAGGCTGGGCGCGGTGGCTCACGTCTGTAATCCTAGCACTCTGGGAGGCTGAGGCGGGCGGATCACTCAAGGTCAGGAGTTCGAGACCAGCCTGAGCAAGAGCGAGACCCCATCTCTACTAAAAAAAATAGAAAGAAATGAATTGGCCAACTAAAAATATATAGAAAAAATTAGCTGGGCATGGTGGCGAATGCCTGTAGTCCCAGCCACTTGGGAGGCTGAGGCAGAAGGATCGCTTGAGCCCAGGAATTTGAGGTTGCTGTGAGCTAGGCTGACGCCACGGTACTCACTCTAGCCCGGGCAACAGAGTGAGACTCTGTCTCAAAAAAAAAAAAAAAAAAAAAGGAATGATGAAGGCTAAGAAAATGCTTATACATTTCATGAACAGAAACTTGACTAATTTTTTGTTTGTTTGTTTTAGTTTTATTTATTTATTTACTTTTTTAAATTTCAAAATGTCATGCCAGAGTAGGAGATTATTAAATGGGAAGAGGAGGCATAGCAGTAGAGGCACTGAGTGGAGAGTAGTGTGTTAAGAAATCTGAAGATAGAAACAGAAATCAGATTAACATAACTGCATATACACATTTGCCAGTATTGTAAAAATCATTTCAAAGTCCACCTTCCTTCTTTATATTAAGAATGATGTGTTCATTGTTATAATACCAGTTATCGAAAGTTTAAATCCCTTAGAAATTTATTTTCTGAATTACAATGACAGGTTTCTATGTGAAAAACCAAGAAAAGACTAAGTTAGATATACATTTAGCAAATTTATTTTATTATTTGTTAGCACTATTAAGTAATTCTTCAAAGTTTTTAAGACAAATTAAGAGATTTAATAAAATGATGCACATTGTTTTTCTTGATAAAAATTTTTATCTCCATAAACAGAAGTTCAAATTGTTTTTATTAATCTGCTTAAGGAGAAATTGAATTGCCTGGAATGACTGATTGTCAAGGACATCTGAGCAAATGTAGTATTCATTTTATTCAAAAATCATCCAATGATTTCTTGATATTTTTATTTAATATCTTCTCAGATCAAGATTATAAGCTTTCCAGAGAGACACATAGCAAAATAAATAAAAGATTAATAAAAGCCAAATAAGTTCTATACTCCTTCAGAGTTTGACATAAGGCCTTAATATTATTCAGCTTCCTTAGAATAGATAAATGTACCCAGAGGAACTATCCGTAAATTGAAAATTCTGAACAAAGATTACAAGGAAAAATCTCCTGTGTTTAGGGTAAGGCATTTGATACTCAAGGAGCAGCACTAAGAGGAGAAAACAAAAGTTAAGAATACCCAAGGTTTTTCCAATTGCCATATTCCTTTGTAATAAACAGACTAATCAGGAAATAAGAGTGACTTTGCTGCATTCCACTGTTGAGTGTCAAACCAAATCAGAGGGATCAGAGAGGGCAGCACGAAATCCACTGTGTCCGTGCTTTGTCCGGGGCAAAGCAAACAGAGGATTCACTGAGTGTAAATGAGTGACCACCCTTGAGGGAGGAGGCCACACTCCCTCTTGAGGCTTCAGATGGGAATCCCATTTCCTTGCCTTTCTGGCTTCTAAAGCTGCATGCTTTGCATTTGGTCACCCAAGGCCCTTTTCTCCACCTTCAAAGTGCACCGCCCAATCTCTGCTTCCATTATTAGTCATCACATCTCCTTCTCATCTATCATCAAATCTCTTTCTGCCTCCTTCTTAAGGACACACATTTAGGGCTGACCCAGATAATTGACATCTTGAGGGCCGTTATTCAGCCTACCACAGACTTCAAGGTGGTACATTTGAAGTACATTTTTCTATTGTACATTTACAATAGAAATGTAGTAGTTTACTACATTTGTAGTAGTAACATATGTAGTTTACTACATATGTAGTAGTTTACATTTTTCTATTGCTCTTAGGACCTGCATTATTCAGTAGTACATTAACGGGGTTGATTCATGGATTATGTAATTAAGAAATTTTGTGCATAATTTCCTTGTTGATGCAATTCTCACCTTAAAAATATACACGTTATCTATATGTATATTCTCATATTCTCAGCTGATTACTTTGCCTGTAGTTCATTAATTAAAAATATAAACTACAGTTTTCCCACCACAGAATAGTAGATTGTCTGCACCTGTAACCTTTCTACTTTTTTCTCCACTGTGACAACCGATGAATTCTTTAACAAAAGCTAATATTTTTACATGCATTCTAAATCTATTCCCACTCACTTTCTCAAGTTACTAATTGAATTATTCTTCTTTCTATTGCACTATATAATTCCAGAGGCCCAGGGTCTCTTCTTTTCTCTTTCTTTTCTTTTTTAATTAACTTTTCTTTTATGGAACCACTAACGCCACGGAGAAGGAGGCCGGGAGAAGGTTGCCTTAGGAAGTAGGGTGCTCTTGGTAGAGGAAGATCCCATCTGCACAGGAAGAGGGGTGAGAAGCCTCATCCTATACATAGTAAATTTGGGGAAGACATTTTACAACTTGCTGTATTTTCCAGTAAATTGAACCCATTATCAGAACACAGTGTTCCCCTTTATCTGTAGAAATGCATTTTATATTTTGTAAGATATTAATGTAACAACTCCAACCCTTTTTTTTTTCTTTTTCTTTTCTTTTTTTATAGAGACAGGGTCTCACTGTTGCTCAGGCTGGTATTGAACTCTTGAGCTCAAGTGATCCTCCTGGCTCAGCCTCCCAGGGAGGTAGGATTACAGGCATAAGCCACCACACCCGACCTACCTTTTTTTTAGTTAATATTTGCTTGCATATGTTTTCCATCATCCTTTTACATTTATACTTGTACAGTTTTTAAAAGAGTGCCTCACATGCAATAATTAAACATACATTTTGATTAAATACAAATAAAATTCAGTAAATAAAAGTCTTCAGAACTGCGCTGGAAACTCAAATGAGAGGAGAAAAGAAAGTACAAAATTACCACATAAAACAGAGACAGTGAGACCTTGAAGGGAAGCTACAAGCAACAGCATTCAAGGGGGAGCCAGAAGTTTTTGAGGGAGAGATGGCAGCTATTGCTGGATGAAACCTCGGCGAAAGACAGATGTGGTTAAGGGGGGCGTTCAATAGATTCTGCTGTGTACTATGTGGAATGCAATGCATCATTTGCCACCCTCCAAACCGTTAGTAAAAATCTGTGTTGCTCATAAATGCCTTTGGAGTTGAATTTGTCTGTTCTATTTTTAGTGCAATGATATGTGAGCTAGGCCTCATTAGGACACTGAGTGAGGGCAGACAGATCCTCGGGTGCACAGTTACGTACAGAATCTGTGTCAGGGTTTAGAAGAATATCCTGCCCAGAATACAACTGGAAACTACACAAGGATAGTTATGCTTGCTTTGCCCTCCCTTACATCCTCAGTACCTGACAAAATACCTGACACATACTAAGGGTGCAATACACAATTGTGAATGCATGAGACTAATTTTACACAGGGTCAGCAGAGGAAAAATATCTGATCATGTTTCTCATGCACTTCAATTCTTCCAAAATGTCACAATTGCTTTGATAATAATGTGGTTAATAAAGCATTTCATGGTATGAGCCGTTGCTCCTTCCTATTGCCTCATTGTTTGTATTTTAGTTATACTGAACTGAAATGAGAGTTTATCATGAATTTTCTATTCCATACTTGTACTTGATGGATATGCAAGTGCTCTCTTTACGTATTCATCTGATCCCAAATTACCTTCAAAACACAACTCAGATATCACCTCCAGGAAGCTTTTCGGATGTGTCATCTGAGTTAGTTGTTTCTATTAAGGGTTACCACAGCAACATACACCTATATATCTATCATAGCACTATGCTGTGATAACATTTCTTTCTCACTAGTCCATGAGCTTCTCAAAAGCTTTATACATACACACATGTGCGCGCACACACACACACACACAAACACACAGGGGCTGTGCAGAAAGTATCCAGCCATTGTTAAAATAATGAGAACATATTACATGGCTGAATACTTTCCACACAGTCCATGTGTGTGCATGTGTGTCAGAGAACCTAACACACAATGGAAGCAATGTATTTACTGAATAAATAAATAAATAAATAATCTTATTTCAAAAAGACCTCAACTTTAGGATGTTTGAATTTATGTAAGCATTAGATGGAGTTCCTTTCTTTAAGAAACGCACTAGGGCTGTGAAAATTGTCTTTATTGACTGTCATGTTTTAGATGCGTCTTGTGTACCAGTTCAAATTAACTTGACAAGACTTTTTACTCCTGCAACTGCTACTGCCACGAGATCTGCATAGGTGCAAGCAGTTTCACAAAGGTGCAATTTGATGGCAACCTGGAGGAACAGGAGCGATAACTGCCTGTTGAGTCACCATCTGGGGATGGGAGATGAAAGCCCATTGATACATCCTCCAATGTGACCAGGCTGAGTGCATTTCGTAAGGCTCTGGTCCTGTGGGCTCAAGCTCCAGCTGCCTGTAATAATAATGCAACTAACTTTACACTACTTCATCTTTCAACCCCACCCCATCCCTTACTCTTGCTCTCTGGGAATAAATTTTAAATAAATTACCTATAAGGAAATTTTGTTTCCAGCTTTGCTTTAGGGGAACCTGGGTTAAGACTATACATTCTACAGTAGAGAGGCTTTAAGTAAAATTTTACTAGTACTGGAAAGAAAAAAAATTTGCCTGTGCATATATCCCTTATTATTTTTAGAAAGGTCTAATATTTTCAGAGAAATGTAAAAAACAAAATATTCTTAAAATGATTTTTATAGCTAACTCTATGGTCACAGCAGATTAAATGTAATTTTTATATTCAACCCCCTGCAGAGGTGTTTGCCAAGTTTGCAGAAATATCCATTATAATGTGTATCTCAGCACTGAGAGTTTCGTAAAACCCAGCAGGAATATCAGCTGACCATGGCGCAATACATATTCTATTTTTATTTTTGGATCCAGTGTTTAATATGTGCCACCTACTTAGGAAAACATTCAGGAATATGTTCTTCTTATGAACATACTTTTCAATTATATTTGTTGAAGAGAGATCAATTAGTAATAGAAAAATTTTTGAATAATAAATGATTCCTGTCTAAACTACGCCTATCTTGGAGTAATTTTAAGTTTCTAGTTGTTCTGTATATTATCTTGGTATGCATTCTGAAACCAGACAGTAAGCTCCATAATTTTTAAACAGTAGCTGTTGAGTTAGAATTGCACATAAAATCAGAGAAACTTGCAATTTGGTGTTGAATCCCCTGATGGCGTGTCTGTAGAATTGGTTCCCTTCTGACGTGTGTTGAAGGGGCGTGGCTGAGTGATATGAGTTGATGGTCAAGTTATGCTTTGATGTGAGGGCAGGTTGCGGACATCTGAATGTTGAAGTAGGAGGGTTTCTCCGTAGAGAAGCCCTTTGGACTTTTTGCATGTAGAGATAGGGAGGGAAAAGGAGTCCAGTATTTCACTGAAGCAGTTGTTCAATATATATCTCTAATATCTCTTTGTTTGGTCCCATTTCCTACATCCATCCTTAGTGCTAACTTTGATTTCAGAGCTTCTTCAGGCTCCCACTGGGTGCATGGTCTTCAACACTTTCTTCAGACTCCTTAATCTTTATTCTAGGTTCTAATTTTCTCTACCTCTTTAATCCTTTAACTCTGTGGTCCCCAAACCCTGGGCTGCAGATCAGTACTGTCTGTGGTCCGTTAGGAATGGGCCGCACAGCCCGTGAATAGAGGGTGATAAAGTGAAGCTTCATCTGTATTTACTGCTGCTCCATATCGTTCACATCACTGTCTGAGCTCTGCCTCCTGTCAGATCAGCAGCGGCATGAGTTGCAGGAAAATATGCTCAAGGCTCCCACTGATTCTGCCTTATGGTGAGTTGTATATTTTGTTATATATTACAATGTAATAATAATAGAAATAAAATGCACAATAAATGTAATGCACTTGAATCATCCCGAAACCACTCCCCCTACCCCCTTAACCCCACCTGTGGTCCATGGAAAAACTGTCTTCCGTGAAACTGGTGTCTGGTGCCAAAAAGGTTGGGGACTGCTGCTTTAACTTACACCCTTCCTTATTCTTTCAGAAATACATCAAAATGTCTCATTTGTTAGTCATACTCTTCCTTTTCTTCAGCATTCTCATTGATAATATAGATGTCTTTTTGTAGGCTCTGAGAAGGGGTCAGGTAACAAATGCATGTTCCCAGTCTACTACCTTGAGCTGATGCCCACATCTTGCTAAAACACTTGTTTCCTTGGCTTCCTTCACATTAGACTCTACTGTTTTTCCTATTATCTCTGTGCCTTTTCTTCATTATCTTTTGTCAGATTTTCATTATTTACCCTCCCAATATAATTTAGAGCATTCAAAAGTTGGTTCTAAGCTCACTTTTCTTCTTTCATACTTTCTCCATGTGCTTTCTTAACCACATCAGTGGCTTCATTACCATTTACATTGTGATGACTCATGTTTATATGTGAACATTGTTATTCAAACAATAAACTGTTTTTGCACAGCAGAATTTTAAGAGACACTATATCCAAATTGTATCACAAGCTTATTAATGTTATTAGCATTACTTTTTTCTGTTATATTAAATTCAAAGTTTCACTTATAAAAATATATCCAATATAGCATACATATTTAGAAAATCTGGAAAAATATGATATTGAATGACAATTACATAGTAATAATTTGTAAGTATGTATTCATTTTCAGCTTATAGAGTTGGTCTAAGGGGAAGAATGGAATACTCGGTTGTATTTGATGGAGCAAATGCTAAAATAATAGTAGAAAGAGAAGAATAAAAGTAGTATAAGAAAGGTGAGGGAAAAAATTGGGATAAAATTATCCTCATTTCACATCATAAGAAGTTAAGAATTATTTTCAAGAGTTAAGAGAACAGTAGAGATTGAAATACATTATCAAAGTTCAAAAGGTAAGCAATGGAAAACTATTAAAGTATGTAAATATGAAATAGAGGAAGACAGAAGAAGCATATGCATACCTATCATATGAGGGAGTAAGCAGTTATTGTTTCAGCTTGACTAACCACGAAGCATGAATATTTTCTAGCATTATATGTGAACCTCATGAAAGAAAAAAATGACAAGTGAAAAGGTCGACTCTACACCAAAAGACTCCTAGAATTGATAAATAAATTCAGCAAAGTCTCAGATTACAAAATCAACATACACATACACTGAACAGTAGCATTTCTATATAGTAATAAGACTCAAGTTGAGAGTCAAATCAAGAATGCATTACCATTTACAAAAGCTGCAAAGAAAATAAAATACCTAGGAATATACTTAACCAAGGAAGTGAAAGATCTCTACAAGGAGAACTACAAAACACTGATGAAAGAAATTGTAGGTGACAGAAACTAGTGGAAAAACATCCCGTGCTGGTGGATGGAAGAAACAGTATTGTTAAAATGTTCATACTTCCCAAAGTTATTTACAGATTCAATGAAATTCTCATCAAATTGCCAACATTATTTTTCACAGAGCTAGAAAAAACAATCCTGAATGTCATATACAACCAAAAACTAGCCCGAATAACCAAACTATCTTAAACAAAAAGAAAAAATCTGGAGGCATCCCATTACCTAATTATACTACAAGGTATAGTAACCAAAACAGCATAGTTGTGGTATAAACGTAGAGACATAAACAAAGCAAACAACATACACTGGGCAAAGGAAGCCCAGTGTATGGGCTTCCTTTTAATAAATGGTGCTGGGAAAATTGGATAGCCACCTGCAGCAGAATCAAAGAGGATCCCCATATCTTGCCATATACAAAAATTAACTCAAGATAGATTAAAGACTTAAATGTAAGACATGAAATCATAAAAATTCTGGAAGCAGCCATAGGAAAAACTCTTCTAGACATCAGTTTAAGCAAAGAATTTATAACTAAGGACATTAAAGGCAAATATAGCAACAACAAAAATAAATAAATATGACTTTATTAAATTAAAAAGGTTCTGCACAGCAAAGGAAACAAGCAAGTAAACAGACAACCTACAGAATGGGAAGACTATTTGCAAATTATATACATCTGACAAAGGGCTAATATCTAGAATCTACAAAACACTCAAATCAGCAAGAAAAAAACCCAACAACCCCATTAAAAAGTGGGCAAAAGACATGAACAGAACCTTTTTTTAAAGATAGAAAAATGACTGTCAAATATATGAAGAAATGCCTAACATCACTAATCATGAAGGAAATGCAGATTAAAACCACAGTGAGATGTTACCTCATCCCTATCATTAAAAATTTTATTAATAAATTGAAATTATTAAAAACTGTTATTATAAAATCAAAAAACAATAGAAATCACCATGGATGCAGTAAAAAAGATCACTTATACACTGTGGATAGGACTGTAAATTAGTACAACCTCCATGGAAAACAGTATGGAGATTCATCAAAGAACTAAAAGTAGCCCTACCTTTCAATTCAGCAATTCCACTACTGCATATCTACACAAAGGAAAAGAGGTCATTATATCAAAAAGACACCTGTACTCAAATGTCTATCACAGCACAATTCATGATTGCAAAGGTTGATGGAATCAACTTAAGTACCCATCAATTGATGAGTAAACAAAATGTTATACACACACACACACACACATACCCCATGGACTACTACTCAGCCATAAAAAGCAATGAAGCAATGTCTTTTGCAGCAACTTGGATGGAACTGGAGACCATTATCCTAAGTGAAGTATCACAGGAATGGAAAACCATATACCACATGTTTTCACTAATAAATGGGAGCTAAAGGATGGGTACAAATGGTCATAAAGTGGTGCAAAGGACATTGGAAACTAAGGGCGAAAAGATTAGGGATGCAAACTTGCCTGTCGGGTACAATGTACACTATTCTATTGATGAGCACAATAAAAGCCCTGACTTCAGCATTATACAATTCATACATGTAACAAGAACACTTGTGCCCCTAATATTTTAAAATAAAAATTGTTTAAAAAAAAAAGGTTGGCTCCAGAGAGTGAGATTAATGGCAAGGAGGGGTGAGTAGGTTTTTATGTTTCTTTGTTTTTCTATGTCACTACCTTCATTCATATGGGTATGTATTTTGATTCAAAAATAAACATTAATAGACAAATAAATACCAAGGAAACAAAAGCCACAGGTAATTTACATAAAAAAGAAATATGAGTTTTCTGACTTCTCTTGTAAAAAATAAGACTCTAATTGAATGATGTAATCAAAATTTAGCAGATGTTTCCCTACCTGCCTTTTTTTAAGTTAATGGTTAACCTTAAAATAACAATTTCGTTTTACTAATTTATATTGCTTTATTGAGTCTTTCATATAGTGCTTCTCAAATAATGATTTGTTAAAAATGCAGATGGTTATAAAAAATGTGTCAACAATTTCAACTGCTGCAGTTACTTTAATTAATTAACTTAAAAATATGTATTAGTTTAGAGACACAGCATTGGTTATGTAAGAAACAATGATTGACAGTGTAATGTTCTATAAAGACCAGAGGTAATGATATTCAATAGTCAGGAATGTAGGGATTGCTTCTAACAGGAGGAGGGTCAGTATAGTATCTCTATTGAAACTATAGAGGGTAGGAAGAGAAGAGTATAAATGGAGTTGCAGTTAGATTTTAGTTTTGTTAATAAGAATGTAAATTTGACAACTTATATAGTTTTAGTGGAGTGGAGTGGTGAGGCAATCAAGTTTAAGAGAAGCAGAGAACTTTTCAGAAATTTTGGGGAGAATATCAGACGAAGCCATCCACAAAAACTTAGTGGGATTGAGTGGCAATGCTGAAGGATCATTTGAAATTGATCACCATGAACTCACCCATGAAGGTGGGTACAACCTTCCAAGCAGCTTTCAGAGTTTCAAGGTAGTCACAAACTAAGGGTATAGTTGAGTTCATTATGGTTGGGGTCTTGCCAAACAAGAGCAATAGAAGACAGAGGGACAAGGGAAATTTAAATATCTGTAAAGAATTATTCCTGAAATGTTTGCCCATGGAAGGTAGAAGGTAAAGTTAAGTGATATATCTGAGCCATGAAACAGAAGTACCAGAGATTGTTGCACATGGACACTGAATTTTTCACTTCTTAGCAAAGGTGGTGTCCATTTTGGGATTCGGACTTGTACGTGTGCCAGTCCCCTTTGTGATGGTCAGTGCAATACACAGGAAGGGGTCTATTGTGTGAATAGAAGGTGTAAGAGCCTCCTCAACCTCAGGCATAATCCAAATGTAAGATATTATTATATAGATGAATAGTGTAAATGGAATTTATTATTGGTTAGCCAGCAAAAATGTTACCATTTTCAGATAAGGATGTTTAAATTCTTAAAGAATCAATGAGCAAAAGTTCACAAATTTTATGGAAATGGCTTATAATCACTTCACTTATAAGCTTTTAGTAACATTCAAAAGTATACATGTTTTTTATTTTCACTCTATAGACAATAACATAGTCTTGAAGTTGATATAAAATATGTATACTCATTCCATAGTGAAAGAATACACAATGCCAACTCTTAAATATCTTTCACTAGCTTAGCCCCTTGTTATGGGTATTAGAAATATATATCTGAATGCTTACTACATATTTCCACATAAATTTCCCATGGACACTTTATCTCATCATTGCCAGAACTGAATTCCTCAGGTTTAACCACTCCTCTTTTCTTTCACCTGTGTTGTTTTTTCCAGTTAAGAGAATTATTGCCCATTCAATGAACTATGTGAAAGCTTTGAAATTGTTTTGTATCCAGGCTTCCTCCTATTCTGAAGTCCCATATTTAATTAATTATCAATGCTGATAATTCTACTCCCTTAATATCCCAGTCATGTTTCCTGCCCTTCAATGCTACCTCACTGCTTTGTTAAGTCTCTTATCACTTTTTGGCTGATTAGTTTCAACAGGTCCTGAATTGGTTTCCTAGTCTTCATTCTTTTACCCACCTGTTTCTCCATGCCGTTACCTAACCATGTAGCCTTTGGCAGGTTCCTTCATATCTTTAATATTGGATTCCTCATCACCAAAATGGATATTGCACTTGTGCTGTCTACCTGATAGAATTGTTACTATTATGCATACAGTATATAATACTCTGTGTGTATATATCTCTCTTATATAGTTTATGAAGTCTCATCGACTTCACAGTTTATACACACACACACACACACACATATGTAAACTATATAAGCTACGAAGGCTATGAGAAACTTAAGTGGTAAGCAGCAAAAATCTTGTGATATAGCTCTGGTCATCCATTCTAGCAGCATATATTTTAAAAACAAGCATATAGAAAACAGTGTTAAAATAGGTTTTTCTTAAATTTCACAATCAGTCGGGATTCTCAAGCTCACATCTTAATAATGCCTTCACAGATTTTTTTACTGCATGACAGAGCAAGCTGCATATCATATATCAGTAGTACAATAGCGCTTGACTTCTTTAGTGCCATGCTTAACTGCAAATGTCTGTAAATACAAATGAGGTGTTTAAATTTGAAGATACTTTAGATAAATGGCGATACCTATAATTATGGAATCATCATTTCTGCCTGAATTGCACTTAAAAGTTAAAGTTCCAACTGCTCCTATTATTGGAAAAGTAATAATAACAATTATAACCATACCATGAAGTATTAAAAGCTGAACATTCAATTTAAAGGCAGCTAAAATAAAAATGTAATGAAAAGCGAACCTATAAAATGCTTGCAATTCATATACATATGCTATATAGAGTCACTAAAGAGCAAAGAAAAGAACTGTGGAGTCTTTATTATAGTTCTTTTCAGATACCCTCTCCCTTTCTAGCATTAAAGTAGTATACGGTAAATATTTCTCATCCGTGGATCATCACTTTCTTATGTCAAAAATTGTATTCTAAGGCACGCATAATCTCACAATAAAAATGTAAAGTTTGTAAATATAGCAAATGAATTTTTATTTAAAGTTCAAGTTATCAAAAAAACATTAATATATCTTTATTTTTCACCTTGGGATGGCTGACCATTTGAATGGGCCAAGCAACTTACCATCATTACGTAGAGTGAGTGGTGTTGGAGGGCTAAGTACTCGAGCATTTGTCACTGTGTTTTTCACCAGACAAATATAGCTGCCAACATCTGAGGTTTGGACTTTAGAAATATAAAGGTTGCCTGTCTCCTGGGAAATGAACCGCCGGCTGTCTTCCGCCACAAAGGAAGGGAACTCATTAAATACCCAGCTATAGATGATCTCTGAAAATACACAAAATTCAGTTGTTGAATGACACAGGTTATTTCACTAACAGACAAAGCTCAAACAACAAAGGTTTTACTAAGCATTAGATATATGGCAAGGTCATACATATTTGATCTGGATATCTATATAATTTAGTATTTTATACTCAAAGGACTATTGCTCTTAATGACTATAGGAAGATCTGAAATATTTCTTCAGTATAACTACCCTTTAGCCACTCATCTGTTTAATTCCAATGCGTATTGAACATGTATGAGATACTTTGCACTATAACACTGAAAAAAAAATTAGAGAGACAATTCTCCATTCCCAGAGATCAATTTAATGTGGAAGATTTACCAAAACCTATGAAACAATGTGGAATAAAGAGATGGAGAAGATATGGGATAAGGCGCTTAAGGAATCATATGAATCAATGAAAACATCCTGAGTTAGGAGATGCCTAACTCAGGGATCATTTACTGGTTTGTTCAACAAATATTGGCTGAGGATCACTACAGGCCAGATATTGTTCCAAGTGAAAAAATAAATAAATAAAGTCTATGGTCTCACGGAGCTTTCATTATAGTGGGAAGAAACCAAGAATACACAAACAAATAAGCATATGTCAAGTGGTGAGAAATACTGTAAAGAATACTAAAAAGCATCTTAAGAGAGCTGGAAAGTGACAGGTCTGAGAAGGAGAAGTGAATATATACTTTAAAAGGTTTCTCTGACTGCTGGGTAGAAAAGGAACAATATGAGGACAAAGCAGAGACCCAGAGGAGGAGAAGCAGGAGGAAGAAGGAATAATACCCACTAACCTAAGAGGCTATTTTCAAAATAGTCATTAAAAATACAAATGGTCTGTTCTAGAATGTTAGTGGTAGTGATAATGGCGGGGAAATAGTGAGAAGTGATTGCTAGAAGAGTTGACAAATATTGCTGATAGATCGATTATGAAAGGTGAGAAGCAGAGAAAAGTCAAAGATTAAAGTTTTGGGCCCCAGTGACTGAGCTACTCCAAGTGCAGTAGCTTTTACTGAAGTGTGTTTGCCTTTATTGAAACGGGAAGACTACAGGAAGAGCAGGTTTTTGAAAATGTGGGAGGATTGAAATCAGGGTTTTAATTATAACAAAGTAAATACACAGACTATCAGGAATTCAATTAGAGAAATTGAAAAAAAATTGTACTTTAAAATATGGAGGCCTATCCACTCAAATCTCCACAGGCATTAAAATCACCTGTTATTTTTGCAAGAACAGATTCCAAGACCTTGTTTCCCAGAGTTGTTTGTTTAGTAAGACAAGTTATTTGAGTTTTTAAAAAAGCTCAGCATGTGATTTCAATCTGCAATGAGGCTTGGAAAGCTCTGTTTTATCTCTGTCAGTCTTTTCTTTTGTCTCTCTCTCTCTTTTTGACTCTTTCTCCCAGACCTAACATGGATTGTCAAAAATAAGTTCATAACTCTGGCCCTGCCCCATTTCAAATGGGGAGCCTGGCATTTGGTCAACTTTCTGAATACTGAAACAGAGGCTTGAAGATTATTCATCCATATGGCAAATCAATGTAACTTATTTCAAAACTCTATATATAGATAAATAACTTTGAATAGAACTTCTCCCAATGTATTACTGCTACTATTTCATGCTTCGCCTTAATTGAATTTATTACCAACATACTGTGTTCAGTAAAGGTAAATCATGAATTTTTACAAATTTGTGTTTAAGAAAGTTGGTGTCATAGGCTAACTCCTAAGAAGAATCAGACACATTTTCACAGACATCATCTTAGGAAGGTGTATCCTGTGCAATCAACTGATAAACAGTGCAAATTATATTCCTTCTGTCCAAATGTTCCCCTGTACACACACCCTATTTTCTTTACTTAATTTAATTTCTATTTGTGCTTAAGTTCATTGGGACTTCCAGAGGCAGTATAAAGTCCTGACTCAATTTAAACTTCGAGATAGTTTAAGTGGAGAAATTATTTAACTAACTTTTTAGAGTTCAGTTTTATCATTCATAAACGGAATAATATTACCTACTACATTAGATTTCAGACAAGATAATGTATCTAAGAACTTAACATGTAACATGCACTCATAAAATATGACAAATAACATTTCTGTTATCATTCCATCGCACCAAAATTATTAGGGTAGGAGCCTCTTCTATATGTACCATTTAAATATGAGGAAAACAGTACAGAGGATCTAAAACCACTTGAAAAGAATAATGGCTACTTAAATATTATTTGATCTGTTTTCCATAGAAAATTTCAATGATGAGTTGAATGGTGATTCTAAGCAAGATTTAGCCAATAGTTATTATTTTCAAGGCATATATTATAGTCGTAGCAGAAGCCTGACAATTTTGAAATGTTATATTACACTAATTCATAATTACAACATACATGTGCAATATCAAACACTTTCAAATGTCTTAACAAATGTTTTAAAAAAAAAACTATTTTTTTTTGTCATTACAGTTACCCAGCTGGCAGTCTTTAGTCCACTTGATATTTTATTAAGAATTAAAAAAAATATATCCACATGGCTTTACTCAAAGAAAGCCCATGGAGTATAATTAAACTACTTTAGTCAGTTCTCACACAGTTCAACTAGAGCCTAAATTCAAGGATTTCTCACATTTAATAATATGAAACCCTCTATTATAATGAAAGTTTCATGCATCCTAACTCACATTTTAATATTTTTTCATTTATTTTTCATTAAGTTTTACTAGGATTTTCTGGAGTTTTGGTTTATGTTACTTGAAATTTTGTGGAAAGGAAAATAGCTAACAATTAAAAGCTATCATTCATTGAAATACTATTTCTTTTACACTGGTAATATTTTGTTGAGCCAATGTTTTATAAAACATTTTTAAAATAGGAAAAATGCATTTACACAAAATTGACATTTTTGCAAATTTTACAGGTAAATGGGTATTTGGGAGCTCAAAAATGCTTGTTTAGCTCTTCAAATAAGTTTTCAGTTTCAACTAGCAAAGCATTTCATAATTCCAAGGAGCATAAAAAGTAGAAAAGGTACATGATAGAAAAACGGACACCTAAGTTTGCATTGGATTTTTTGCCAGTGCCAAAAATAAAAATATTGAACTGAGCTAAATACTTTTTAATTTGATAGCCCAGTTAACTATCTCCTATGTTTTTCCACTATTAACATTTATTTAATATTCTTTTCAAACTTTATTGTCATAAAAATAAGCATATAATTATTTTTTGTACAATATCATAGTCTGAGGATTATATAATAATTCAGGGAGATGGCAGAATGTAGTTGGCTCTGGTGCCACGGCCTTTAAATTTATATACCACTTTGTTTCATAACAACTGCTTCTGCTCCTTAAAAATAATTTAATACATGCTGATTTATTAAATGGTAAAAATTTAGTAGTATTTTTATTTTAGAGGATATTGAGATTCATTGGTCAATTGCCATTTTTTCCATTTTCTAAGGTTCTTTTATAATAGAATGTTTAGCTAAAGCAATTAAAATGTTTTAGAAGTTCTTGGTCTGATTCTTGGGTGAGTAGTCCCTATTTTAGCAATGACTATTTTGGAGCTCTCCTGTGCATCTTAGGTTGTGAAAGTCTCCCTCGAGAATGCTCTTGCATTCTACCAACAGCCCCACTTGGGATATATCCACTAGGGATCAATTTTGATGTTATATATTACTAGTGTATTTTTGATACTATGTGATAAGATACATTTGGCCACGAACCCATGTGCTGGGTAGATCTTTAGTTTCTCACAGGAGAATTTTTGTCTTCCACTCCGAGCCAGTGAGAGTCATTCTAATTCACTGAAGGTTTAGCCCATCTGGGGCCTGCCCTGATGTGGACATTGCTATTTCAACTACCACTCTCAAGCAGACCCAAAGACTTGTCCTTTGCCCTGGCATGATCATTCATTCTCAAGGTCCCAGACTTCAGGGTTTATTTTCACGACATAAACGATTCACCTCGCTGCCAAGATTTCCTCAGGATTAACACTAGAACATATGCATTGGATTTTACTTCCTATTTGTTTCTGATACCTGGAGATTTCCTTTTCTTTCTTGTAAGCTCAGCTGTATATTAAAATTTACTTTGGTTTATTTTACTCATCATTTCTAAATTTTAGCACTGGGAAGATTTCCAGGTTGGTACTATCTGTCTCTTGCCCTAATTGAACGTCCAGGTTTTATGACTTCATGCATTGCAGACTTTCAACACAATTGCTGCAATTGATTCAGTGTCAAAAACAGAGGATCTCCCTTTTGCTCCCCTGACAAATAAGATGATTATTTAAATGATATATTTCCACATCTACAGGGTATATAAAAACAGGAGTACCCATATGGGCAGTAATGTTCATTTCTCTTAACTACAGTGCCATTAACAAAAAAAGTATGAGAATGGGGAATGAAACTGCATACTGGACTCTCTGAAGTCTTTGAAAACAATTTCAATGAGTAGTCATATGTGATTCATTTCAATATTCTTTAATATAACTACAAGTTGGGAAATAACCATTCCTCTTTCTAATAATGTGTGTACACATTAGAGGCTTTGGGTCAAAGGATTTAGAGAGAACACAATGGATATAGCAACTGAGTCATTCACTGACCCAATTAATAAAGCAACTCTCCCCGGATCCTGTTTTCTTTATGCCTGTCAGCTACAAAAAGAAAAACTTAAAAATCAGAAGCTTCTCTATTTTTGTTAAATACTCCACTTTATGGTTTACGGTAAGATTTTCAGTTAATAGGCTGTTCAACAAAATCCCTGATCTTACTCCTTTCTGGCTATTACTGTGATATGAGATTTAATGTTATATCTGTCAAAATACTGTGATTATAGTTTGTTCTTTATTATAAAAATAAAACTTTCAGTTTATTTTTTAAATAGCTTAAGTTTGCATTCATAGTTTTATATTATTGTGTTAATTTGTACTGACTGCTGCTTAGTAGATTGTATGTCATTAGCATTTTAATATTTACTACTTGCCTTATAATAATATTTATTTTCACAATTCCATCATCCATTATGACTCCTTTCCTCCCATTTATGATGACTTAATTGAGGTGAAGATACTTGAATAGGAAACCTTAGTAAATTATGTGCAGGAACAGTAAGATTTTAAATGTTGGCACTACAAGTATTTTCGTTTTAGAAAGTTGGTAGCTAATGCTCCTACTGTGAATTTTTGAATTAATGGCATCATGAAAGAAATTGTAGAGAATCATCCAATTAATTATCCATTACTGCTGAACATAAGGGGATACAATCTGAATTTTGTAGGAAATGTCTTTTTACATTGCTGATGTGTAAGTTATTGTAATAGAAAATGTCATTATTAGCCATGTCAAGTACCCTTGCAAGAGCAGAGATTTACCTTCTTCACCACTAGCTTTATAACGTATCAGAATACCTGGTATGCAGTTGCTCAATAAATATTGGTAAATAAATGAATTATTAGGATAAAAATAGTTATATATGTTTACATTAATCTCTCTAAATTTTAAGGACAATAGTGGATTTTAAACTCCATTGCAAATTTTCTAAATGGACTTATTTTTTGGCCTTGAGAATATTAGTCAAAGAGAATACTTGACATTGGGCTAAATAGAGACACTGAGAAATAATGCAGGCAGTGTTAAGGATCTGAAATGCACTTCAATGATCAAAAGAAAAAGGGTCATTTTTTCAAAGGTACTATGAAGTATTTTCATTATTTATTATACTAGGTAAGTTAGACGAAATCTCAAAGGTTGAAGGGACATTAAATTTTAAGGCAGTCCAGTCTCTATCTCAGGTTCATAGCTTCATGGATGGTCAGTTATTTTGCCTCAGCTTGAGCATGTTTATTGACACTTTGTTGAGGAAGCAGATTTGGCAGTTGAAGTTGTTAAATGAATCATATACAACGGTCATTTTGGCTGCTAGCTTTGAGAAGGGGGCTGAGATCAGGACAAACGGTATCCACAAGTACTGATGAATTATTGTGCAAAGCATTGGGAATATAAAATGGGGTTTGGAAAAGAACTAAGTTAAGAGTTTACTGTGAGTCACACAATTGACACATTTTTCCGCTTAATTCTTCCCTTGATCTCCCCCCACCCCAACACACACACACACTAGAAGTCGGCCTCATGAGGGAATAAGATCACAGACTTTGGAATCACAGAAACCAGGGTTTCAGACACAGCTGTGTGACCTACCAACTATGTGAGTTTTGGCAAGCTATTTCATGTTACTAAAGCCTTAATCTTCTCATCTGTTAATTGGAATTATTAGAGGAAAAGGAAGGTTAAATGAGATATTACATGTAAGATCAATACTATAGGAATAGATATAGTTATTATTATAATCATCTTCAACATCAAAGGTCTGAGGCTCAAACAAATGAAGGAAACACTGGAAAATTACAGCTAATAAGTGTCACGGGAAAAATTCAAATTTGTCTGCCTCATTCTAAGCCTATATTTTATTATTATATCATACTTCTTCAATTATTGTAGTTTAAATTTCCTGAACTTTAGTTTCAGTATCCATAAAATGGGATAGTATGGCTATTCACTTAAATGAGAGTGCTCAACATGCCAGGACTGCTCAATAAGGCCAGCTACTGGCTCTAGATAAGAGACCCAGTATAATGCAGAATTTGGTACAGTGCAGATTTATCTTTCACCTTGTGCAATTGATTTAATCTCTACAAGTGTCAAAAGCGTCACCTATAAAACACAATCAGAGACAAGGATCCTGAGAGTCACAATAGAATAAAGCTTCTAACTCCTGGTTGGTACCCAGAGAATCAAGATATTTGTAAAGATGTTGTGAAGAATGCAAGAGAATATCATATGTTTTAAAAATGAAATTACCTTTCATACAAAGCAGGCTGTATTATTACATGAAATTTCAGTTATCTTGGTTGAACAAAACAAAGTACTAATTTCCTTTTTTTAAAGTTTTTGAGACATGTATTTTCATTGTGTTTATTACCTAAAGTCAAAAGAAGCAGAGTGCTGCTTCATAATTATAATGTGTCACCAAGACAGAATAAAATTTTATGTGCATACAATTCAAAACACCTTTAGCAAAACACAAGATAAAGAAAGGAATACTTGTAATAGAAACAGTAGTATGCTGGACTTTTCTCATGATATGCAATTTTAACAGCTCTGAGCTATTGAATTCCAAATTCTAGAGTTCAAGAAATTACACCAACTAGGTGACAGTAGTTATTTTTATTTTTTTCTATGGAATGCTTCATAGTATGAAGGGCATTTTATCCCAGGAGCCTTGTGTCTAGCTATAAAGGTCATTGCTAACTCTTTTCAAAAATACAGCCTAAATTTCTTGCTTTCCTAAGGGGTTTTAAAATTCTCTTGTATTGAATTGTAAACTCTTATCAGGTCTAAGGCCAGCATTTACTCAACAGTTTGCAATAGTCAGTGTCACAAGCTCAATTTAGGCCTAGAACTTTGCATTAAAAAGCATCCACTCTAGACTTCCCATAATTCATTGTTAATGTCCACAGATCCCCACCTCTAATCAACAATAGAATATCTGTGGTCTGCAATCCTGCCAGTGAATATGACCTTGATGTGCTTATCAAAATTGTGAAGATCTTAACTTAAAAAAAGATATCCATGGAGAATTAGACATGACCAAGGTAATCTAAACATTTATCTGTCATTAAATCAGAACATCAGAGGGCATAGTAATCATAACAATAGTGACAAAAACAGTGAACATTTATGGTCTTACATCAGGTCTCTAGAAATAGAATCAGTGAAGGGGGCTCTTTCCAACATGATGTATTGAGGGAGTGTTCCCAGAGGAAGGAATTAAGGGAAGCAAGATAGAGTAAGGGCAAAAACAAAACAGAAAAAGGCTAAGTAAGGATGTCGTCCCTGCCAGAGATTAGTTTAAGACTTATCCCACTGTGGGTTCTCAAATACAAATTCCATTGCAGAATTGGTGAGTGAAGCACCAGGAGGGAAAGTGTCCGTCATTTGCCCCCCTCTTCTATATGAGTCATGACTGGCTGCCGGCTAGGGGAGGTAGGATGCAGTAAGGGCATGTGCACAGTTTTCCAGGTGAGGGAAATTTTCTGGAGACAGGACAGCAGTCAGTACTCATAGCAGCTGCTAGAGGGTGCATTAGCCAGATGAAGAACACCTGGGTAGGGTACCAGGTGTTCTAGGCTCTAGTAAATTTGTGTCACACTTAGTATGTGCCAAGCAGCATGCTTTATGTATATTAACCCAGTTAATCCGTGCAGGAATAGGTAGCCTCATTTTATGGATAAGGAAACTCCGACAGAGAAGTTTAATAAATTGACCAAGAATTATTACCAAGCAGGGATCTTTATTTGGAAAAAAAAAAAGAAAAAAACCTGATGAATAGTGGTTTCAAATATTTATTAGATTGAGGTGTGTGTGTGTGTGTGTGTGTGTATGTGTGTATATGGAATCTAATTTTGCAAATTTGCAAATTGAAAGCTTGATGCTTAGAATAGTGACTTATCAGAGCACTGCCTAAATCCTACTCGACAGATCAAAAGCAGGTGACTGATTATTCCTATTAACCATTAAGTCACATTCTAATTATACCCTGGTCACAAAACCATACAAGTCTTAAGTATGTAAGACAGTAAGGATGTGTCTAGCTGGCAGAGACCTACTATAAAATATCAGTACAGTGTGCTGGAAAAACAGATGCCCATAGAAGTAAGAGTGATATTATTACACAGTTACAAACATGGGTACTTATTCTTGATCTCCTGATACATTAGGATTCACAGAGTTTTCCAAATATTTTATCACAAAAAGTCTCATAGATAATAATTTTTAAATTAACCAGTATTTTCTGGAATCAATAGCAGTCCACAAGATGGCAGTGCTTGATGAATAGAAAGGATTAATCTTGGGTAATATTCCAAAAGAAGGAAAATGGAAACCTTGGTTAGCAAAATAAAGTTTTCTGATACTCCTGTATTTTATTTAGTAAAATATTACCTTTTATCCAAAGGATATTTGTCATTTATACATAACTAGAATAATTAAATTTTAATTTAGCTCCATGTCTTAAAAGTAAAATAAAATTCATAAGGTAGGTATTCAAAGTCCTTAACATTTTTCATTGACAGTGAATTTTTCAAAAGATATTTTCATTTCTTTTAATTTCATGCCATGCAAATTTTATGGCACAAATTTGAAGATTTATTACAGTATAAATATCAACAGAAACAAACATAAGTTTCATAAATTATCCCTCTTCTTACATAGGTGAGTCACAGAGAACAAAACCCTCTAGAGTTGTGATTTGCCTGAATTTTACACGTTAAATGTGGAAATTTTGTTGCTTTTGGGTTTCATTTATCATATAGGTGCAGCAGAGAATCTTCGGGTAAGATAAATTATTATAACGAGATTATCTGCCTCTCAACAACTTCTTACATTCAATGTAATTTGTCATAAATGTTCTTTGTATTTTATGGCTTAACTAATGCTCACTAATCCTTCATGCAAATCTTTAATGAAGGTAATGTATTTGTCACATTGCCATGCACCGTATAGAAACAGTGGATATTGTCTATTTATCAAGAGGCACTGAAATGGTTTATTTTCTGCTCTAAGGGTTTGTCACTGTGGCTCACCTGCTTCAAAAAAAAAAAAATTCTAATCATAAAATACATATTTATCTCTGTTGATATGTAATCACTGCAATAAATCTTTAAATGACTATTTATTCAAATTTACATAGCATGAAACTTTTGGCTAGAATTTTTTTAGTTGAATTCTTTGTAAAAAGTAGAAAAGTTAGTATGAGTTTTGCTAGTAATATAAATAGTTAAAGAACCATTTAGAATTTATTTTCTTTCATATTCTACTATATAAGAGGCTTTCTCCATAAAATCATATGGTTTTTAATTTTTGTAATTAGGTTTGCACCATAGTCACCATGTAGTTAATTCCATTAAATTATCATCAAAGTATATTAGTAAACTAGACATTATAATAATGTCAAGTATTGAATGATAGGGATTTGAGCAATTAAAAGACACATAAAAAAGGAAATGTAATTTGAAAAAAATGAATACATTTAAAGTAATTAAGAGTGGCCATTATTTTGACCCTAATATTCAAGTTTTGTCAGAAATGTGTATCATACATATACAATGAAAATAAAAGTTTTAAATAGAATAATAAGTTGTTAATTCCTTCCGGGTCATTTTTTTTTCCCCATTTTTCTCCTTTCTCTTTTTATTTATATGCCCAGAATATTTCCAGACTTCGGTTTTCTAAACTGGCCTTTCCCTCAGTCAGTTCCCACACTGCCTCAGTCTTTAACATTTTTTCTAATTCCAGGCTACAGGAAGGATTGACTTTGTAAATTCCAAACGTGTTCAGACTTCTTTGTTAAGCATCGATCACTCAGATGTGGTTTGCGTATTCTCCACAAGTGTGGGCTCTGTGATGTATTTCCTCCCTAAGCCTCTGTTCATGTTTTGTTGATTAATTAATAATTCTAGTGATTGACTCAGTGATATTTCCCCAAATCTCAAGACTACTAGGAACTATAATAGCTGAAATAAAAATACTATAATTTTCTTGAAACTCAGGAGGGTTACACAATATTATAGTATTTGAAATAGGAAAACTGCACGTCTGTAGGGATTACTGCAAATTTCAAGAATATAAACCAGTTGTTAGGGGGATAAATTTACTCAGAAACCACTGATTTAGGAGATGACTGTTAAAGACGAAAATGAGAGATTCTGATTGGTGGGATCATTGGAAGAAACTGCACACAAATTGCCAAACGGAAATCAAGAAAGACCAGGAAACATCGTGTCAAAAAATGGGCAGGGTGGGAAGATAGGGTTTATTTATTTATTTTTAATGCTCATAATTATCCTGTATTTGTAGTGGAAGGAAAAGATTAAACACTGGTGTTAGCAACACAATTCATTTAGAAGAGTGACATGAAATGTGTATTAAGTACCCAGCTTCTTATTCCAGCTGGGACCTTTGTGCAAGAACTGAGACACATGAGGCTCAACTCAGTGAGCATATATGTAAGGTAATGAGGCACCACTGAAAAAAATGTGAACTTTGTACCAATGCAAAAACGTGTTCAAATCTTTGCACCTTCACCTAGCTGCAGTGCAGTCTTCAGGTAATTATGTGATTTCTTCAGTTCTATTTCTTCATCTGTAAAATGATCATAATAATACCTACTTCATAGGATTTTACAGGGAATTGGAGAAGTGTTAACGTTTCAGGAATATGACAAGTGCTCAAAAATGGTCATTATTATCTAAAATGCCAGCATATATATGTGTGTATATATATATGTATATATGTACATAATTTTTCTTTTGCTATGTTTATCCTCTATGAAGAATCAAACTAGCAGTCATTCCAAAAAATCTCATAAAACATAGACTCTCTCTTTAAAAAAATTTATGCGTAAAAGAAGCATTGGTTTTACAAGCTGGTAATATACCCATATGATATTCTTATTCCAATTTACCATGCAAAAACATATAGATTATGCATAATTAAAATAAATTTTATAGTAAATTTTATAGTATATATTGCTTTGCAATAGTCCCATCTCACATCAAATAGGAGTTTAAGAGTGGTTTTACTCTTTATTCATGTCACAGGCCTACCAATACACCTTAAGTGGCTCTCTGGTATGAGACTTTTTCTTGTGAAATTTAAAATCTATTATTGTCTGCTCTGCTCTTGTACCTGGACCTGTCTCTTTCTTAGCCATCCAATATTATCACCACCTCTTCACAATCATCAGAGCTTCATCTTACATTGGGTAATTCTCAAATCTGTGCATCTGTTTTATTATTATTTCCTTGGAATGGAATGAATGTATTCCCATTCTCCTCTGCCCAGTCACATGCTTAGATACAAGCCAACTTTGGGTGCCATCTTCCCAAAGAAGGCTTTAGGAGATATTTTACTTTACAATTAGCCCTTCGTATCTGAAATTCTGTAGTCATATCATTAACATGTGTCCTGATTTGTTTAGAACAGTGCAAATTTATGCCAGTTTTCTTAGAAAGATTATTAATATTCTCCTTTTTCACTCTCAAAAATGTTCCAGGTTGGATATTATGTAAATTATATGGTCTCCCTACTCCCTATTCATCATCCACACGCTTGTACTCTTGTATTGGTACTATGCTCTCTCATTGTTCTCTCTTCTATGTGGCTACATCATCTTCCCTACCAGATTACGTATTCATCTACAGCAGGAGCTCTGTCATATGCTTACTATACAAATGTGGCTTCCCCCTTAATATATTGAAATAAAAAAAAAAATCAGACCAGAAATTTGAAATTGAAAATCAATAGAGAAAAATCAACTAAATCAAAAGCTGCTTTTTAAAAAGAACAGTAAAATTGACAATCCTCTAAAAAATAAAATTATTTAAATTAATTTATTTTAAGAAACTTTAAAAAAGAATGTCACGTTATCACTAAAGATAGGCATCTTGAGTTGCTCCCCAGTATTACTGGGTATCATTGCTGTAGTTGTTTAAAATAGTTTCTGACTCACTTGAATGTCCAGTAAGTAGTTTATAAAGACCCTTCTGATGATGAATGCAGTGTTTTCTTGTTTCATCATTAGTAAAATCTGATGTCTTCTCCTTATAACATGTAAACCCTTGGTAATAAACTAAGGTGTTATAAATCCTATAAGGTCTCACATGATTTTGCCACGGTCCATCTCTTCAACTTCAGCATTATCTTTGATTTCTTTAATTCACACCAGCCACACTGGCATTCTAGCTGTTAGTTTTCAACTTGGGACATATGCATTAATTTTTATCTTAGTCTGAAAGATGCCTTCTCCAGATATTTACATGGGTAACTATTTAGTTTCTTTTACATCTTTGCTCAAATGACTCCCTCTGGGAGGTCTTTACTGATTAGCTCAGCTAAACAAGCCCTATCCATAATCTGTGTGTGTGTGTGTTTGTGTGTGTGTCTGTGTGTGTCGGTGTATTTACCTTTAATTGGTTGTCTCCTGCACCACAGTGAGAGTTTTCATAGAGCTGAAGCCTCATTTATTTTTGTCTATTTTGTGCTGGCACACGCTAAGTAATGCTTGAATGAATAAAGGCAAAATGAATATAGTGAAATGTTTCCCTACTATGTGTTATAAAATAAATATTTTGGAAATTATAATATTGGGTAAAATTTTCCTCTTTTAAGCTACTAATAAAATAATTATAATAATTTATCTGGAAACCATTGGGTTTTTCTAGAAATCTTGTGAGTGCTTGATATCCTGTTATATTAATTAATATATGTAGATATGTTGTGATAAGGACAAGCGACATGAACCCATGGCAGTATTCCAGCCAGTTGGCTGAGTTCCCACTGGATTGGCATAAAGTTGTATAGTTCCCACTGGATTGGCATAAAGTAAATAACATTTATAGAACTATCAGTTAGATTATTAGTTGCTTTCACACATTTTGGAAGTGGAAGAGAAAATTAATGAAGCATAAGAATTTCAAATGATGTACTAGGAGAACCCATATGCACAGTTCTAAGTTCTATTCATATTTTTTCTTGCTTCTTTCAGCTGATTTGGTTTGTGGTGAATGTTTGTTAATAAAAACCATGTCATTCTTGTTTTCTCATTAGCTCTTTTGCTATTAGACCGTAATTTTAGAATTGTCTCCTTGTACAGTTTCTGCATTATTATTTTTAACTCAGTCTGAGTTTTTACTTTAGTTACAAAGATATGCTATCAAAATGGATGCTTTAATCTCTCTGGAAAACATATACTTGCCAGTGGTAGATCTTTGCTGTAGAATAGTAACAACACAGCATTGATTTTATTAACTCTCTAATGAAGTCTTCAGCTAGGATTGCCACAATTTTAAAACACAGCATGATAGCTATGTTTTACATGTGGACCAGCACTACCTCATACACCAATATTTTCATCAATGATTGTGTCAGGGGAAAAAATGAAGAAGATGATCAAGGAGATATTAATAATGTTGACGGTGTAATACTATACCTAAATGAACACTTTAAATAGTGTAGTAGAATCTTTATGAGAACACTAGGGTGCTGGCCTGTATGGGGCCATTTAAATTTTAATAATAACTGAGAAATACCATACTCCTCTATGCTCATGGTCAAACCCTTTCTTTTCTAATTTTACTTTTGTCAAGTTAGTTCATTACTTTATTCAGTATCTTTCTTTTTTGAGACTGAATACTCTCCAATAATACTAATATTTAAAAGCTCTAAAAGCTAAAAAGTGCAAATTGCATAAATTTAATGTTGACATAGAATATCATCTAAATATAGTAAAAGTCCTATTATCTAGATCAAATTTTCTCAATCTCAGCACTATTTACATGTGGTGCACGCTAATTTTTTTCTGTAAGAGACTGTCCTGTGCATTGTAGGATATGTATTAATATTTTTGGCCTCCGTCTATAGATGACAATAGCAACCAACCTTCCCCTCCTTCTCTTGTCCCACCTATGGCAATTAAAAATGACTCTAGACATTGTCAAATGTCTTCTGGTAGGGGAGGGGGGAATCATCCCATGTTAAGAACCACTGATTTAGATTAATTCAGAGATGAAATATTCTAGTTACCAATCATTTGAGTGGGTGATTATTATATGTCTTTGTATCCTTTTTTACAAATAACTAGAAAATAGATAAATAGATAAAAGCTAGCTGCTTATATTTCAGTTTTCATTTTATTTTTAAGGGTAAGACACTATACCTCCTTCATGATTTTAGTTGCACAACATACACATATAGAGTAAGCACTCAGCATGGTTTCCTAAATTGAATTCAGTTTGAACTCAAGTGTACTCATAGCACAGAACCATAAAAAACCCACTATTTCCCTTTCATTTAATGCATCTAAGTAATCTCAATATTTTGATAACGTTTCAGGCCATAGTCTTCCAATTAATTGTCAAAATAATTGAAAAAAATATCAAAGACTAGGTTGAAAATGTATTGATAAAATGACACAACATGGACATTGAAAGATTGTCATTTTTCCTTTTCTCATATGAAAGTTTACAAGGTGTAGAAAACAGTTCAGTTACAAGAGCTTTCCAGTTTGAGTCAGCGTTAATAATTTACCTGGCAAAGACACAGGTTGCAAACAATGTGGTGAAATCTGAAATAACGCATTTAATTTACTTTTACTCAATCAGTTTGAGGTTATACTTTTTTTTCACATTTTGAAGATAATGAAATATTTATTTCCAGAGCTTGTTTGGTTGTGTTAAAAATGAAGCCCATATAAATTAATGCAAGATAATGGAAATAAAATGCAAATTTATAGTAAACATAATAAAGGAAGAGGAAATAATTTGCATGAATATTTAAGGTTCTTGGGATCTGAGCTAAACAGTCAAGAGAGAAATCAATTTCTTAAATTGTTAAAGAAATTTCAGGTTATCAAAACACTGTTTTAAGGTACTTTATTGGCATGACAGGAGAGACCATATTTTGTATATTTTTTAAGAATATAGGAAAGTAAGTCTCAATGGAAATCTGCAGTGGGGGTTGGAGAAGAGGGGATGGGCAAAAACCTACTTAATGAGCACAATGCACACTATCTAGGTGACAGGCCATGTAACCAAAACCATTTGTACCCCTGCAATACTTTGAAATAAATTTAAAAAAAGAATATAGAAATTAGAAACACTGGACGTATGGTAAATCAGTTCAATAAAGGGTAGCCCATCAACTGTGGGCAAACCTATACAAATCTTAGTGTTCGCCAAGAGTAATGAATTGTAAGAACTCACAATGTAGAGTGAGTCAAACCACGTAAATATCAATTCAGATAAAAGGCAGACAATTACATTTTTTCAGGTAGTTTTCCAGTTTTAATTTTTCAAACCTTGCCACCAACACTTATCTTTAACGTTCCCCAGTCTTTGTTGCCCTATTTTGGAAATAGAGATATGTTTTCCTTCATGTTATTTTATGACTATTAAATAGAGATAACTTAAAGTATGTAGCTTGATGTTTAGTGTCTAGCAAGCATTCTCTAAATTGAATTATGTTAATAGCTTAGAATATCTTTTAGATAAAGAAGATTTTTGAGACAAAACAAATCTATATATGAAGAAAATAATCCCAAGATTATCCTAATTTAATGCCTAGAATTAATTTTCTCCCACTTGTTTAAAATAATTCAGGGCCTTTACTTGCTTCTTGCACTTCCCATCATGTACCAAGATTCTCTGAGTAGATCTAATATCTGATTACTCCAAAGAATGAAATTTTCTCTTACATATCACATAATAACAGTTTTAGTACTTGTAAATATATTTAGTGCTCACTATTCCAGACATTTCCTATTATTTGTAGTAAGATGGTTGGTTATCTCCAATTTATAGAATTAAAACTCAGGATCAATACAATTAAATAGTTTTTCTTTCTTTCTTTTACAAGATATGGACATAGTTGCAACCAGAATCTCAGGGAGTAATTTAAATCCTGAAAACTCCCCTGACATAGGAAGCCAACCACTTGTCCTATGTGATTGCAGATTTAGAAACTATAAATATTATCACTGATCACACCTCTGACTTCATCAAATCTTTCAAAATTAAAATTCTTTGTTGATTTCCTTTGTTAGATCCCATTCTTAGAAAAAATAGGCAACATTTATTTTAAAAGCTTTAGAGCCCATTTACATGAAACAAACACTACCCCAAAACAGAAAGCAGGACTCTACCTTTAGTAATAGGTTTTGGGAAGTTTTCATTTTCTTTTGTTAAACACAAGGAAAGATATAAAATGTAAAGTTGTAAGTTTTATATACACAACAGTTTAAACTTGTGCACTTTGATGCTGCCTTGTTCCACTGCTAGATTAAGGCACTTTATTAAACTTCACATTGAAGTACTGTAACATTTAGGAACCTCAGTTTTCCACTGGAGAAGTAGCTGCTATTGCAGTACTTTCCTGACCTGTTTGTCGAGCATCAAACTGCAGCTGCATGCAGGCTCAGAAAGAGCTCACGTCTTAAGGGAAAAGCAAAGTTCTCAAGTACATTAAAAAAAAAAAAAAATAGCCCATAGTTTTCCCTTATCTTTTCCCCTTCTGTCTTTCTCTTATGTCCAATGTGGAGCCACTGGAATGTCACCCAGAGTGATTCTTGTTGACACAGCCTGGACCACAGCTGGAGAACACACACATCTCTGCAGCACAACCCTGTCCCTGCTGGCCATTCTGCCAGCATCAGGACTGTGTTAATTGAGCGAGGTCAGCCAATTTGCTCTCACCAGCCTTTTATTCTCCCTAAGGGGAGGAATGGTTCCAGTGAATGATCCGTCATGTCTAAGGGCACTCATTTTCCATGCTTGTTATCTTAATGCCTCTTTGCAATATATAAGAATGGCATAAAAGAAATTTATATTGCTATTCACTGGACCAGCTTTGCAGAGTGATCTTAGGACTGCAGATCTTAGCAGCTGATGTGTCCTCTACCCATCATGGAAATTTCTAATGAGACTCACACTGCTTATTATATTTGATGCGTCTAAAGCAATTCTGCTTAACATGTTAAAAAAAGAACTATTTGAAAAAGTATATTAATAAATTAATTTAGAAGGATCATCGAACTAGCTAAAGAATCCTCTATTCCCCCTTTCACCTCAGTGTTTTCATCTACAAAATAAAATATGAAGATTCATCTAATTATATACCCTTGGTGCTGTGCCTCTCATGTGTTAAGAATTCCATCAATATTGTTTTATTTTGTTTGCTTGTTAAAGAAAAATAGGTTTTTATAACATATCCCTGCTTTGCCTGTGCCTAATATTTAAGGAGAGACCTACAGTTCAGACAATGGGCTTCCATTCCAACCAGGGATGTTTTGTTTATTTATGTTATGAGACAATGATGACAGTGTTGCTTGAGATTTTACTGTCATTTTCTTAGTCACATCTGGCTGCTTGATCCTCAGGGGCTATTATCTTCCATATGCCCCGACCCTCTCTGGGATGCCAACCATTCAGCAGGCTAGAGAGAGAGAAGTCTGTGATATTTGATATTGTTTGGACTTTCTAATAAGGTTCACATATAACCCTTTCACTGTTATGGGAGAGTGTGAGTTTCTTCTCATCTAGTTCAAAAATGCTACTTGCAGCTAAGCAATGAACAGCAGGCAGTGTCCTTTTAAAGAAAGGAAAAGAAAAAGGTAAGGCCATTTGTAGGATTAATTGGATAATGTTCACCTAGTTCTTGTTACCCTCTGGAAAAAGAAGAAGAAGAAAACTATATATATAGTCTTAGAACTTTACTAAATGGAAACATCTGAAAGAAAAGCAACTGTATACTTGCTTGGGCAACATGCTAATTGTATTTTAAGTGAATCAGCCAGTGGGTAGGTGGATGCTTACGTCTGCAACCCCTGCTATTTATTATCTTTTGGTAAAGATTTTTTTTTTTTACTCCTGCAAATGTCTTCAGCAGGAGGTAAAAATAATGACTGTGCCTTCTAAACACTGAAGAGAGACTAGGAGCTGTGAAGTTCGAGCCTTTCTGCTTTGCAAAGTATCTTTCTTGAAATAGATTTGATGGAAGGGATAGGCTTCCTGATTGCTGGTGGGAAGACAAGGAAGGGGAGATAGAATATGTGTCAGAAAAAGGCAATGAATGCCCTCTCCAATACTCAAACAGGACTGGATCCCAGTGAGGCTGGATGAAAGAAGGGCCAGGGAATATACTTGTTCTCCCTGCTCTACACACAACCTCCTCTTTAGAAAACTAACTAGTAGCTCAACAACTTAAAGTTCATAGATTTGGTAAAGGGTAATACTAAGTAGAGCCCAAGGGGGCTGAGAAGAGAGCTTCACATCTAGTGCATAAGTGACTAGACAAGGCTAACTTTCATTTTGCACTCTTTTTGAAGGACGTTTTGACAACACTTATCAACAAACTTAACACTGATACTTTCACAAGGAAATTTCACCACTAGGAACTTAGTATCAAGAAATAGTTACAAATATATAATTATGAATATATACAGATATCTATTAAAGCAAAGCTACTATCATAAAGGAAAGCTATCTATCATAGCAAAGCTACTTATAATAAGACATCTTAAAAAATAATTTTCAACACCAGAGTACAGGCTAAATAAATTATAATATCTTTCTTGAATACTATGCAGCCATTAAAAATTAGAGATTAAATAATTTTTGACATGGAGTGATGTTTCTAATATATTGCTCATTGAAAAAATAATCGCTAATGTTCCAAGGCATGCATTATATGTAATGGATTAACTCTACTCATTTAAAATATTATTAGCTATGTACCCTCCTCAGGAAAACTAAGAAAACAGCCACTCAGACCATTTTCTACAGGGATTTTCTTATGGAATCCTAATTGAAAAAGGCAAGATTCAGTGTACTACTTCCAGGTCATATATTTATAGGATCTGAACTATACCAGGCTGTATTAATTTAGTAATCTTCTATCTGTATCTTATAAATAAATATAAAGATATTAATATATAAGTAAATATACACATATGTGAGGATAAATAAGGATTGAAGATGTATTTCCCCCTTTCTAGATACTGGTGCTTTTCCACTACAAACATTTGTATTTTTCAGGATTAATGACCTTATATCATAAATATATATGTATCAAAATAACCATAGTTTGTTTTTCAGCTTCATCATAGATTATTTTCATTTCCTTTTGAGCCACTGTACATATAAAATTATTTCTTTTACTTCTTTGAATGAATTGCAGTGGGGAAAGTAGTAAGAATAATTTATATAATGTTTGTATGGAGCAAATATAATAATTATATCCTTATTGCTTATATCATGTGTATATGGTTCTCTAATATAAATTGAGATTTTTTTACCAATTGTCAATTGTTATTTAAACTCAAATATATGCCTATTAATATATGTAACTAGTTAAAATTTCTAATTATTCTGTCTAGAGACTGCAAAGATACAGCAAAACTCTCTTTTTTTAGAATATGATTCTTCACATAAAAGAAAGATAAACAAAGGAGAAGTAACCACTGTTGTCTATACTGTCGTTTCAAGGGCATGAGTATTAGTTATCCTCTATTTGTTTTTTTAATGGAAATTGAAAGAATCTTAACTATGAAAGGAAGAAAATACATGTGCTATAAAGTCCCCACATTTACAGAGAAGACAATTGACTATGTCATTCCAAAAGGCAGCAAACAATAGATACTATCATTAAAATTATGTACAAACTTTCAAGCATAGAGTGATAGCAACATAAAGAGTAGTAACAAGATTTTCCTATAGCTCCACAAATATAAATGCTGAAAGTAAGTTAGACTCATGAGGAAAATGAAGTATTATGTATTACGAAAATAAAAAATCTACACAAAGACAAACTTTTTCACTCAAAGATTACATTTCAATGCTCATAGTAGCTTTATTCATAATAGCCTGAATTTGAAAACAGTTCAAATGTCTATCAAAAGGTGAATAGATAAATCAACTGTGGTACATTGAGACAACGGAATATTATTCAGCAATTTAGAAAAAAATTAATGAACTAACTGACTCAGCAACATGCATGAACCTTAAAAGCATTAAGGTTCAGGTGGAAGAAGCCAGAATCAAGAGATGACATATTGTATGATTTCCTTGAGAAAAATTTCTGGATAAAATACAATTTAGGGACCAAAATCAGATCAATGAATGCCAGGGGTGGAAGATGTGGGAGCAAATTGATTAGAAAGGAGCACTGAAGAGCTTCTTATGGTGAAGGAAATGTTCTATGTAATAATTATGGTTGTGGTTACATGATTCTATTGTTTTGCTCAAAGTCCTTTGAATTATACACTTAAAATTGCTGATGCTCATTATATATACCACAATAAAGCTAATTAAAATAATCCATATTTAATAAATAAAAGAAAGAGAAAAAAGTATTGACTCAAACATTGAGCTTCCAATTGAGAACATTAATTTAAATTCCCAAGTTAACATTAATATTTTTTCTATTCCCCTATAGTAAGATTTATATTACATGTGATAACTATATCACTATATTTATTTTCTTGAAAACAAATAATAAAGAATGATAATATAATCTGAAAAATACAGAATGAATTTAAGATGGGTGTCTTGGGTTTTATTAGTTGATTTAAGAAGATTAATTAATAGTACTTATTGAGCATCTGATACATCCAATACTGTATTAGCAGACATATAAAAGATACAAAGACACGCTGACTGCTTTAGCAGGCTACATCAAATAGGAAAAAGGAAACAGCACAAATGACAGTCATTTAGCGAAGGATGTCACAAGAAATAGACAAGAGAAAAAAACTTGTTTGTAGACATTTAGAAAGGCTGATGAGGGGTCAGGTAGAGAAGGATAAACTCTTGATTTTTTTTTAGTTGATCATGAAAAGATAAAATGAAGGTGGTATCATCATCATAATCAGTAAGTTTTAGAGTATTTACTATGTAGCAGACACTGTAAAACACTTTATATATATTCTCATTAAATCTTTGCAACTACCATATATGTATAAAATTTTGAAAATGAGGTATTATGGTAAGAACATGCTATATTTCTTTCCCAAGTTTACACTGTTGGTAAGTGACAAAGTTGAATCTTTCTGACCCCAGGGCCCAAGAGTTTAATATTTATTCCCTGGTTCTTTTAAGGTGTGTACTTTAAAGAATGGGTCAACTTTTAACAGAAGAGGATAAAAGAGATGGCCAGGCACTTCCAGTACTGGAAACAACATGATCAAAGGCAAAGAGGCAGGAAAAATAAATTCATATTTTGAGGCAGTGACTAATATAGATAAACAAAAGCTTACATTTTCTACAGTCCAATGGCAAGTTATAGGGAACTCAAGGATCGAGTGCCAGGTTAAGGATCTCGAAGTTAATTCAAAAGGTGATAGGGAGTAATTGGACATTTCTATGTTGATGAATCTACATGAAAAATATACCATTGTGTGATGTACAGAAAGACTAGTTTGGATACTCTCTGGAAATAGAAGGATGTTGTAACTGTCTATATATGGATGTTGTAACATATCCATATTTTTTTTTGATCTTTTCCAATATTTTAATGTTCAGACCATGTATCAGTCACTCCATTTCTTTTTTCCTGCTTTGAGCTTTAGAGTGGGCACTACTAGGGAAAATTGTATGCTCACATAAATATGCTCCCTTACTGTTATATTTTATCATTTTCAAATTCAGCTGAACCACAGTTCTACCTGGTAACTCTTCTTTTCCTACCTAGTGAGTTTCCTTTCCTCCTTTCATTTTGACTTTCTAAAATCACCTACTCTTGTCTTTGGATTGACAATGTTTGTCCTGTCTCCCTTATTCTTAGGAGATGGACTCACTATCTACTTTCAAAGAAATAAGTCCATCGAGTATAAGCTACCACGATTTTCACTTGCTGTGTCTCACTTGTGAAAGGCAAATGTGCCTTTCATGAAGTTAACCTTTCTACTTTGCCCCTGATCGTATTTTCTTCATCTGCTTGGGGACCCTGGTCTGTCATGCCACCAACCTAACTTATAGATGCATTTCTTTATCTGCTAGCTCTAATCCTCAATCCTACTTATGACCAAAAAAAAAAAAAAAAAAAGAAACAAAGAAAAAAAAAATTCCATGCTCCCTTTCCTGTCTCTAACTTTAGAGTCACACATTTATCCACGCTGTAAGTCTGCCTGGCTCTATGTCAGGAGAAGTGCAGGGAACACTTCCAATCCCCTCCTTCTGTGCTGCTGCATGAAGTGCATTTATGAGTCTTATTGATAACTGTCCCTTCCTGATCTCTTCTTTGATTTGTCTTTTAAAAAAATATATAATATTAATGTTTCTTCACAATATGATCTTTATTTCTATAGTATCATTGCTTACTGAGGGTTCTACAACCTTTGTACTCAGAGCTTCTGCCAGCCACACAGAACTGTTAGTTCTAGGAATACCATTTTTGTATAAGTTTAGTTTCTTTTCTTTTTCTTTTTTTAATTTAAATTTATATATTTTTTAATTTTTTAAATGGTTGCTTTGTGTTCAACTAATTTAAAAATATTTTAAAAATCAGTACCAAATAAGGTATACACATTGCAATTGGCCAATATAATCTTTTCAGACATTTTTGATCTATGGATTTCTCCTTTCATCTTGTTTTTGTATTCTTTGTAGAATATTTGGGGTTTTTTTTGATGATTTTCCATTTTAATTCACAAAAATTCATAATAATATTATTTTTTAATTTCAGCGTATTATGGGTATTTCTGAAATTTAGTGAAAGCAATAAGTACAGTGGTCTTCACTTTTTCCCTTTTTCCTTCTCTCTTTCTATAATAAACAAGAGAAACACAGTGTAAAAATAATATTGGTACTGTCTGTTAAGACATTTTATGTATGGCCTTTGGGAGAAGTAAGTTCTATCTCTGCTCTGAGTTGTCAGGTGGGATGTTAAATGACTCTTTTCTTCTCCCCACACTCCTTTTCCTCAGCCTTAAGCAGCACAAAATCTATCTATAGTGAGAAATGTACAACCAACACCAAGAACAAAGCAAAGCTAAGATAAAGAAAACCCTGGAACTTCCCAAATCTAAAGCCAATGAATTCCTGTTTGGATTAAATTTAAGCTATTTTGAGTTGAGTTTCTGTAATGTACAACCAAAAAATGTTAAATAATACATGTTTATTCCCTGCCCCCATCCCAAATACATATTGTAAAAGAAGTAAGGGTCATAAATTAGGAAAAAGGGGAGCCTTTTAAAAACATAGTCCTGGGAAAAGAATTTTGGTTTAGGTCATGGGTCAGCATATCCCCACTTCTTGGCCAAATCTTACTCACTGCCTGCTTTTTTATAGGCTGTGGGTTAGGAATGGATTTTACATTTCTAAATAGTTGAAAAAACATTCAAAAGAAGAATGAAAAGTATTTGAAATTAAAATACTGGTACACATAAATAAAGTTTTATTACAATACAGGCATCCTCATTCATTTATGTATTGTCTATGGCCACTTTTATGTTACAGCAGCAAGGTTGAGTAGCAGTGACAGAGACCACAGGGCTCATAAAGCCAAATATATTTACTCCTTGGCCATTTACAGAAAGAGTTTGAAGACCTCTTATTCAGAGAATTTAACTTTGGAGAGATTACGCTTAGATCAGTGAGCTCAATACAATATGCACAAAGAGTAGTAACACCTTTCAGAGAAGAAAGCAAAGAACTGGACTCCGGCATTGTTGATTCTATTATTTTCTGTGCTAATCAATATGCATTCAAAGCCAGGGCCCACTATTTACTTTGCTAGGCCTTTCTTTTGCTGGATTAATGTGATTGCTCTCTGCTTCTCTCAAAGATCTATTGTACTATTTAATTACCTGAGAAGGTGGTGAGGCAAAATACCACCAATATACTATTTTAAGATATTATGTAAGTTCAGGGTGCTTTATTAGTCCCTTTTTTCAAGGGTAGAAACTGAAGCTTGGGTGTTTTATTCATCTTCTAACCAGCATCCTAGCAAATGGGATAGTCAGGATTTGCATTCAACTACCTGACTCCATTATGTGTGTGTTTGTTTTTTACCATCTTCCATTGCTGGGTCACAGTCAATGAAAACATATTATTTCTTTGTTATCTAACAGCACATGAAAGGGAAGGAGTATTAATTTTTTTTATAAAATGTGAAGCCTGTTAATTTATAAACTCATTGATCCAATACAACTTGGCTGCATTTAGCACACTAAGTTGACTGCCTGTTTGGCCACCTTGGCCAAACCCAACACAATATGAAACACTAGTGATTCCATGTAATATGAGCCAATGGTCAAAGGAGTAAGTAGCTTGCTTTCCTGACCCATTATTTAACACATTCTTCTGTGTAGAGTATCTCATAAAGAGTAAAAAAATATATAGACTATTTTTTAAAAATTGGGAATACATGGCCAAATCCAATTAAACCACAGAAGATAATTGAATAAACCAGGGCTGTTCTATGTTGAAATCCCAAACCAATCTAACAAGAAAGAAGGTCATTGTAATGTTCTAAATCTTTTCTCTTATGCAGTGTCTAAACATTTTAAAACAAACTCCAGGTTGAAGTGTTTGCCTTAAGATATTTAGTTTTCCATGTACAAATTTTGTCAGATACAGTTAACTAACCAAAGACTCCAAAACTCATTGACTTTTCCTTTTCAGTGACATCTAGAGGATATATTACAGCAAAGTACAGAATAGATATAAAAAGAATAAAACCTTTTTATTTAAAATATTATTAAAATATTTAAAAACTGATCTGGGCAGATTTTAAAAGAACATCAAAGGGTATTCATTGACAAGCACCAAGTTGAGAAACTATTAAGCAACTGGTTTAAAGCTCTTGTTACAAATGCTTCAACGGACAGCACAGTTTGGGCTGTAGCAGTTGTTTTTTTCCTGAGTAAATTGAGGGTATAAAATTTGTATTATTTTTTACTAACGTAGGGAAACATTCATAATAAAAAATAATTACATTATCTCCTTATCATTTTATTCAATATGCTTACGTATCTTGTCTGGCTTCTCAATAATTTATAAAATAGATACTTTAGCACTACATTATTTTACTGGGCAAAAATATTAAAATTTATTTACATGTTTATTTTTTATGTATTATTTATGTCCTTGATTTGGACATTAAACAATGTCAAATGTTTAATTCAGTCAACAATTTGGTCAAATTGATCAAAATAACTGACAAAATTCCTTGTTTATTTAGGTTGACATAACAAACATATTGACCAGTGACCTATATATGTACAAAATAGGAATTTTTAATAAAATTGCAATATGATGTTATATAAAGACCACATGATGTAATCAAACGAACACAGGGCTTGGAATTATGCAGGCCTGAATCTGTCTTTTTGTTCATTAGCCATGGGACTTTGGCAAATTGTTCTCTAAAGTTCAATATTATCATTTCAAATATGGATGTAACAATAATAAACTTATAAAGGAGGGATTATGATGAAATAAGATACATATGTGATGAGATTAAGATCACTGGGACTTAGGGATGCTATACCTGAGGCTGTGAGAGGATAGAAGGTGAAGGAATTGCCTGAGTAGAAGCCTGAAATAAGTGCAGATGTTAACTGCCTAGTTCGGGGACATACATCAGCCATCTGGGAGTACAGCAAAGCATGCTCCAACCTCAGAGTCTAAGTGGTCTCATTCCTGAAAAGCTGCGGAGCAGCCTGACATGAAAACTTCTCATGGCTGTAGAGGTAGATTGCAATATGTCAGCCCAGGAGAAGAGTCTTAAGGCTTCCATCGTTAGAACACTGGGACAAGTTCCTTCTCTCCCTTTCTCTCAACAATGCCTCAGTTAATGTAAAACCAGTCTCCCAGTGGAAAGCATGTAGTTTCTTTGTTCCTTATTCAAATGCGTCACAGCTACTGAAGTTAAAGATTGATATCTATGTACATAGCTTGAGCTTGGGATAGAATTAGTTAGTTTACCTTGATCAAAAGGGTTGTACCTACTGAAGAATTACGTGTTTTTCACTTCTAGAAAGGAGAAGGTGATTAGCTAGGACACCTTGTGATTTTGGGAGGAGCCCTGAGCCCTTTGATCATTGTATCCCATGATTTTTTCACATGGGATCACTGTATTTTACAGCATGGCAAAGAGAATAAAATGCAAGTGCTGGGTTTCACTTGCCACCACCTTGGCACTAGAGTGCTGGTGGTTCCCTGATTTCCCCGCTCTCTTAAATATTATTTCTGTGTCTGTGTTTGTGTTTCTTTCATCTCTTGCAACACATTCTGCCCGGAGAACCTATCTTTATTGAGGATGTTGCAAACCCCTGATACATATGAAAAATGTAAATTATTGGTTTCCTTTGCTTCTCTTTATCTTGATGAGATGGCTAACTCTAGGAAGAATTTAGAAGTAGAGCTCTCTGTGTCCAAATACTATAACTCAAGTTCCTCCAAGTATAAGATACTTTCAGGGAAAAAAAATCATAATCACATGATGACAAATTAATTGATCACTTTTAAAATTAGGCCCAACCCAAATATACATCCTGCAAGCTATCTTTTTTCATCTTGCCAATCTCTTTTGGGTCAGTTATTTATAACTCATAAAAATATAACATTAATATATTACAAAGTAAAACAGCAAATCTTGTAAAAGTTGTGGGTTTCATGAAGTTAACAAAGACACATTCAGAAAACAGCTCCAACCGTTAGAGCAAGGTTACTAACAACTGAAGGCCTAACTGAGTGTTAAGAAATGCTATCAGAATGAAGACCCTATGTGATTTACATATAGTGATTTGAAATAAAAAAAGTAAGAGAAGCCTTGGGAAATTGCTGAAATTCTTAAATATTTTTTTGTTTTTTTGTGATTTGGTTCAAAGTTAAATTTGAAGACTGGAATGTCATGCTATCTTGCCTTTTGTAGAATAAAGGATGCCAAAAAAATTCTTGCCATTTTCTCTCATAGTTAGTTGTAGTTACTACATCATTTTTAAATTATGAGGTTTAGATTTTATAATGTAAAATTTCATTTTACAAAAAAAATCAACAAAAATATTTTATTTTCATCTCTGTGAAATTTGGTTCTCATTTTATAACGATTTGCTTTAAGGGAACAATTTCTGGCACTAATTGTCCTAAGATAACGAGATCCCCTACAGATAACAGTGAGACCTGGTTCTCTTTCCCTTCACTATCAGGGTTCATTTTTTTCTTGATCCCTTTTTCCCTTCTCAAATCCTCAGATTCACATTTCCAAGTGCCATTCATCTTCTAGTTGCCTTGTCAGCATGATGTCAACTAATCCCTGCCAACTATTAATTAATGTTAGCAGATAATGATTTAAAGCATTACTTTTCTCAAAAGCATTTGCATTTTAAAGAGGATTCTTGAAGACAGATCTGCAAGACAAAATTGAATTTAATGCTTACTATCCTCCAAGCATAGGGTTGATTGCCTTACATAAACTACCTTTTAATTTGCAGAACAATCCTACAAGGTAGCTTTTATCATTCTCTCTTTACAGGTAAGATAAGGCTTACTTTAACAAACAGGCCAATAATGTCAGAGCCAGGATGAGAATCCCTGGGTGAGTCCAAATCCCAGGTGAAATACTGTGGCATAGGATAGCTATTTAGAAACGGAGACTGACTGGTATTTCTTCATCACACTGTTTATGAATACACATCCTGCATTGACTTGATTCGTTTACTTATACCTCTTCTGGGTCCACAATGGAGTTGAGGCTGATGACCCTGTCCACCTGTCTTAAATTAGGTTGAGGTCAAAATATTTTGAATCTAAAGAAAACAAAAATTCTCTCTTTTTTTTTCTTTAATAGGAAATGTCCCAGCTGAAGTGTTACAGCTCACACACAGGAACTGCAAGCCTCCTTTGCTCTACTCTAACCAACATGTCATAGAAGAGGACTCTCAAGGCCAAGGGAAATGCTTAGATTTAGGATCTAGAACAGGACCAGGGGATTTAGTCTTATAATGTCCATTGTTGTTTGACTATTTTTCCAGACTGAATAAATTATGTGTTAGAGAGTTTACAATGAAGCAATGTTAAATGGACAATCAAATGCATTATGTTAAAATGTTTGCTGTGTGCTCAGGCATAAGCTTTGCTCTAGTAGCTCATTACATTGTAAATTCAACTATAATCTATGATGGCTCAAAACAAATATTCAGAAATAAAATAAGTTTAGTCTGTAAATCTTCATATAATGCCCTAAATCCAGTTTCCTTGGTGCTTCCTATATAACCAATTGTCATGGTTTATTCTCCTTCCCTCTGAGACCCAGTTATACATTCAGCATTAGTATTCCCCATGAAGGACATGAGTGACACCTGTGACTAAAGGAGTGACAGTAGAGGGACTGGTTGTTTGGAAATATGATTTGGATGTTTGGCCCCTCCTAATCTCATGTTGAAATTTGATCCCCATTGTTGAATGTGAGGCCCGGTGGAAGCGTTTGGGTCATGAGGGCAGATACTTCATGAATGCCTTTGTACCCTACCTGTGATAATGTGTGAGTTTTTGCTGGATTAGTTCATGCTGCTTGTTTAAGAAAGCCTGACACCACCTCCTCCCTCTTTTTATTCCTTCTCCCATCATGTGACACTCTTGTTCCTTTGCCTTCCACCTTGATTGGAAGCTCCCTGAAGCCCTCACCAGATGCAGATGCTGGCACCATGCTTCTTGTGTGCAGAACAGTGAGCCAAATAAATCTCTTTTCTTTATAAATTTACCTCGCCTCAGGCAATCCTTTATAGCCATGCAAAATGGACTAACACAGTTGGAGAGCATGTTTAAAGGAGCTCTACCTGTGTATGTGGTTTTGCATTTGTAGGGAGTCAGATACATCAAGGACTGGAGATCTATTTTACCTGGAACTCAATCTCAAAAAACTTCACCAAGGCAAAACAATACTGGGGAAATCAAAGTGAGCTAGGCAGTGGAATAAGAAAAATGATAAAAGTGTTTTGAAATAAATTTCTTGTTATTTATGCCTTTTCTCTGGCTATACGTGGTTTTATGAACTCCGGTGTTTTCCTACTAAATGTTGAATTTGTTCCATAATTTTTTTTTTCGTTTGAGACAGAGGCTCACTTTGTTGCCCAAGCTGGAGTACAATGGTGTAATCATAGCTCACTGCAACCTCAAACTCCTGGACTCAAAGTATCCTTCTGCCTCAGCCTTTAGAGTAGCTGGGAGTACAGATGCGTACAATCACCCCTGGCTAATTTTTATATTTTTTGTAGAGACTGGGTCTCACTATTACCCAGTGTTGGGGCTTGCATCATTTAAATTCTTTTTATTTCTTATCTCATGATCAAGTAGAATTCTCTGCAAATAATAGAAATATCAAATAATGGTTCTGGCTACTTTTTCCTGAGCATATAAACTTTTCTCTTTTCACAACCATGGAGCCCCTGGTGCTCCTTGGTGTTGTGAAAGTGGAGAAATTTTTGAGATCTTGTAGGTTTGAGAAATACAACAATATAATCCTTAAAGAGTTAATAAAACTCTGTACCTACACAGTTAACTGAATCCTTATAACTATTTGGAGGTAAAAAATATTAAACTGTAGATATTAATCTCAATGTAGATTTGAAACCTGCTTAAACTATGCAAACATAAATGCACAAATTCTGTCAGCAATTGGCAGCTATTTAAAATGGTTAGTATCCATGGTTAGAAATAAAATAATCAGTTTTCTTTTTTTCTACATTGTTTACCATAGAAAGAAAAATATATTTTGCCTATTGCCTGTGATGTTCATGCTATAAATACTCTTCCTGACATATCCCAACCAATTTTATTATTGGATCTCAGCCCACTATGATAATTATGCCTAAAATTATTTTCTCCTGCCTTCCTGTATCTAGTTTTCTGTGGTACCTATAGGTACCACCTAAGACTTAATGTATCCACAACTCAACTATTTTTCCTGTCCTAAACCAACTTCCTCATTTCTTAGTTAAAAAGAAACAGACTTAGCCAGAAATCTGAGTTCTCTTTCTTCCTCAAATTCTCTCTCAGTGGACTGATCAATTAATTAAATATGATTGAAGAATAATCACATTGAAAGTGCTCAAATGATGTTAAGTAGGCATATTAAGATTTTCTTCATAATTTCAAAAATAACAGAAATAAAATATTTTATTTTAAAATGAACAGAAGAAAAAATACAATTTAAAACCCCGTATTACTAAAAAAATGCCAGTGAAAAGAGGTCAAATGAATCATTAAAAAAGCAGAGTAACTAATACAAACCAATATGGTAAAAATAAATGTAAATGTGCTAACCTCATTAGTTAAAAGATAGGCACTCAATAAAAATTTGTTGAATGAAAAGACAAGTAAAATATTTGATATAATAAAATATGCGTTGATTTTGAGAGGTCTATGATTCCATTGTTAAAAAAGTTTTTATTTGTGTTGAAGCTATAAACAATGCACATTATATGATATAAAATACATCAAAAGTTGAAATCCTGGTTTCCTCATTTACTAGTTATGAAAGCTTAAGTGCTTCACTTTTTAATGGTTAGATTCCTTATTGATACCATGGGGATGAAAATAATTTTTAAGTTTCAGATATTTTGTAAGGATACGTGATTATTGTACTGTAAAGTGATATATTCATATATCTTTTTTACTCTAGCTTTATACTTCATTCATGAATTTTACGTCCCAGTTCAAGATGTGCTTTTGAATGTTTTTGTACATAATAAAACCAAAATATATTTAAAGTAAAATATTAATTACTGATTTCTTTATTTAAAAAGTACCGATGATGATAGTCTGTAAATTATGAAATAATTCTACATATGTTTATAGGTTTTATGAGATTTATTTCTACATTTTTACAGAGTTTTTCTTCATGGCATAATCCTAAATTTCAAAACTACTAAACAGATATTTTTAGGCAACCAAAACTCATTTTGAGCAGATGTACTTAACAATCTAAAAACATATATTTATTGCCTCGTAGATGAATAACCATCTCAGTAACCAATCAAGATGTTTTCACTCACATATGTTGCTGATAGGGGATTAATATTGATCTCTTGGGAAGAAAACTAATAAATTTAGCAAATAAGTCAATCCAAGCTTTTGGTTTTATTTTTAAAAAAAGTGTGCATTGTGCATCCATTTGAAGTAATAAGAAAATGGATCTGTGGGCTATTACCAAATATTATTTAATCTTCTCTGCTGTGTAAACTGTTTTATCATTTCATAGAGCATCAACTGAATCATAGTAACTACTATACTTTGAAATAGTAATAATTGAACATGATATTAAGTGAACCAAATATCTGTCATGAATATGCGTTACAGTGAACTAACCCAGAAGACTGGCAGGAACTGTCTAAAATCTTGAAAAAAAACTCAACTATTAGAATCTACATGTTCATCAGTAATTTAACATGCATTTAATGAACACCGACTAAGTGTCAGGTAAATAATGGAATATGAATTGGAAAACATCAAGTTTTGTACCCCTAAAAATATATAACCTACTAGGATAAACATTAAAATAATATTTAAAAATATTGGTAAACTTTTGCTTCTGACATTTTAGCTCACATAATAAAATTCTGATAAATAAAATTCAAAACCTAATTAGGATTTGAAAGAAGGAAGTAAACAAGAGTGGGGAACAAAATGGAATCAAGCATCAGTTAAACAAATATGCTGTGATAATCTCCATGACTATTTGGATGAGACACATTTGAGTCTGAGATTTCTAGCCTGCATCTGGTTATTTATCAGTTTCACAATATCCAATCTCATCTCACCAAAACAAAAACAGTTTTTGAGGTCATGGCCAATAAATACCAGATCAGAGACTTAATACTGGCTTATTCTTTCTTCACTTTCTCTGATTCTTCAGAAAAGATTTTTGACTATATTTTCCTAAGATATTTTCAAAGTTCTTCTTGTAATGGAATAAGCAAGGCATTAGAATAAATCACCATTTCAGAGCACAATCATGATAAACAAAAGTAAATGGTAAGAAAGGATTTTTTTTCACTATATAGCTGATCTATTTTTGCCCGTTCTTATTTGTGATTTCTCTCTCAAAGTTTCTGATATTTATTGGTATTGACTAAAACCTTGGCTCATTTTGTTAGTTTCTGAATATTATGCATAGATTCATTCATTAAATGTATTTTGAGCTCCTACTTTGTGCCAGGCATTGTCCTAAGCTCTGGGGTACAATAATGAATAAATCTTACAAAATTTCTGTGTTCATGGAATTTACCTTCTAACTGAAGGAGATGGAGTATGAATAATTAAGTTAATTTATACAGTATATGGAGAGTGAGTGTTATGGATAAAAATAAAGCAGAGGAAAAGGAAAGGAATTGTGGGGTGCAAATCAAAAGAAGGTCAGAAGAAGTTTTACTAAGAAGGTGAGTTGTGAAGGAAGACATGGATGTGAGGGATGAGCCATTCATGTACCTGGGATATGAGTGATCCAGGTGCAGGGAACAGCCACTGCAAAGACCTTAAGGAAGGAATTTGCCTGATTATTTGAGAAGCATTAGAGAGACAGATATAGCCACAGGCAAAATGGTAAGAGTGAAAGTAGTAGATGAGGTCAGAGTAATCACATGGACCCAAATGATGAGGGTTCTCCAAGCCATTATCAGAACTTTGGCTTTGAGAATGAATGAGATAGTGTGTTAGTCTTCATGAGTTGCTATAACAAAATACCATAGACTAGGTAGCTTAAACAACAGAAATTTATTTTCTCACAGTTCTAGAGGCTAGAAATCTGAGATTAGGTTGTTTGGTTTCTGATGAAGTTTCTCTTCCTGGCTTGCAGATGGCCACCTTCTTTACTGTGTTCTCCCATGCAGGACAGAGAGTGACCTCTCTGACATCCTTCTTATAAAGTCACTAATACTATCATGAAGGCCCCACCCTCAAGACATTAACTAAAACTGATTACCTTCCAAATCCCCATCTTCAAGTACCACCTGCTATGGTCTTAATGTTTATCTCCCCCTAGAATCCATATGTTGAAATCCTAATGCCTAAAGTGATGGTATTAGGAGGTGGGACCTTTGGCCGGTGATGAGGTCATGAGAGTGGAGCCCTCATGAATGAGATTAGTGCCCCTATAAATGAAGCACAAGAGAGATCCCTCATCATTTATACCATGTGAGGACATAGTGAGAAAGTGTTGTCTAGGAACCAAATCTGAGCCTTCATCAATAGAATTGCTGATGATGTGTATATGGAGTGTAGGGAAAGTGAGAAGTGAAGAATGATTCAAAGGCCTGATATATTGCCAGGAATCGAATGTCTATTAATAGAGGTGGGAAGACTGGAGTGGAAAAGGTTTGGGGAAGATATAACCAGCAGTTCACTTTTAGACATGGTCAAGCTTGAAGTGCCCATTGACCACCCAAATACAAATGTTGAGTAAACAGTTGGAAATACAAGCCAGAGTCCTGGATAGAGACATACATTTGGGAGATGTCAATCTTTAAATCCTTATTATCAGTTGAAAACTAAGAAAGTTGGGGTTTATTAAGCAAAGCAGAAGTTAAAAGGCTGATACCTGGGGGACTGTAATATTATTTAATAAGAGTTTGAGGATATAAGACAAAATCTGCAAAGGGGATTAAGAAGTAAGAGAGGAGAAAAATAAAGAGTATGCAATCTCGTAAGCTAAAAAAAATGGAGGAAAATGTTTTATGGAGAAAGAAGTGACCACCATGAGAACTGAAAATAATCCAAATATTCATCAACTGAGAAATGGATTCACAAACCGTGGTGTGTCCTTGCAACAAAATACTATTTATCATATAAAATAACAAACTATTGATAAATGCTACAACCTGGATGAATCTCAGAGAGATTCTGCTGAGTAAAAGAAGCCAAACACACACACACGCACACACACACACACACACAAACACACACAGATTAAACATTGTATGGTTCCATTAAAATGAACGTTCTAGAAAAGGCAAAATTACACAGACATAAATCAGAGCAGTAATTGCCTAGGAACATGGGAGGGAGAGGGGTTGAATGTTTTTTTGAAATGATATTAAGTATCCTAAGACATGGTTTTGGTGATGGAGATACAATTGTGCTGATTTACTAAAACTCGTTGAATTGCACACTTAAAATGGATAAAATTTATGGGATACAAATTGCACTTGAAAAAATTGGTTAAAAAGAGAGAGAGAGCAGAGACGCAGCAGGAGGCACACACACACATAGAGAGACTGAATAGGAGGAATGGAATTGGATAATGTGCGCACAAAGCTTTTGAAGAGTTTTGCTATAAAGGGGAGCAGAAAAATGAGGCAGTAGCTGAAGGAGGACACGGGTCAAGGAAGTTTTAGTATGTTTTGTTTTTAGATGGTAGAAAGAACAGCATGTTCACATGTAGATGGGACTAAGCTAGAAGAGCAAACAATCTCTGGTGAAAATGCAGAGGAGAGGAGAATTGCTAAAAAATTTCTATTTATAGGTAAAAAAAAGGATAAACTACACTGCACAAGTTAAGGGATTGGCCTTGAAAGTGCAACAATGCATACACTATACTATGCTGAAAAATGGGAAGTTGGAGTGCGTGGCTACAGCTGCTGATGGGTGTGTGACAATGATAAGGGCTGTGGAAGTTATCTTGATTGCTTTCCTTTTCACAGTGGAATGGGATGCCTGGTTATCAGCTGAGAGTGAGGAGGGGAAGACACATTGAAGATTTAAGGTGAATTTCAAGTTCACAGTTTGGAGTTTAAATTGAGATCAGTTTGTGTAACGGGTTTTGTTTTGTTGTGTGTGGTTTTGTTTTCTGTGGGTTTTTGTTTGTTCATTTTTATAGTCATACTAAACTGAAAAGGTTCAAGTATGTAGTAGGCTAAGAGTTGGATTTACCCAGGAATAGGGCTTTGCCAACTGTCAAATCCGTGTGAGGAAGCAAAAGAGGGATGAGAAAATGGAAGTTGTATGGAAGAAAATGACGATGGAAGGAGAAAAGTGAGAATCAAAGGAGGGAAAGTCCAGTGAAAACTGGGTAGGATGAATGATTTATCAATTTCCATGAGACTAAGGAACACTGGGATCAGGGTACTACAGGAGTGACCAAAAGACAGTACATACTGCTCAGGGACTAGGATGCTTGTAAGTGTGGCAGCTGAGAGATTGCAGCTATTGGTAATAACACATCAAGTGGCCTTGATCGAGTGGCTGAGGTTGTTTGTAAAACAAGATCATTGAGAAGTCATCTTCCTTTACACATACTGATCTCAATTACAGATCACATTATTATTTATTTGATCAATTATTAATACGTATTCTTATCTCATGTTTATCTTATCACATATACAAATCATTATGCTATATGTATACCAAAATCTTCTCTGCATAGTTTTCTCGGCTAATGGGACAATTCATCTATGTGTAATTTTATAGTTTTGCTTTAGAAATCTTCCTCTCCCATTTCACTTTTTTAAACACATGTTACAACAGCTTTTGAATATACATTATATCTCAGAAAAATCATGCTTTTTTTCCACAGGGGTAACTCCATGTTGTTAACTCCTGTCAATCTGGTGATGGGGTCTATAGAGCCTGTCTATTCTTGTACTCCTCCTTCTCCTTTTCTTCCTCCTCCTCCTCTTTCTTCTTTCTTCTTTTTGTGATATCTAACAATTATTCATCTAATACTACCCTTCAAACTAAATCTAATAACCAACATTACACATGATCTATATTAATGCTATAGGATATCCCTAAACCTGCTATAAAATTTTGTCTTATCCATGAACAAAGTTAAAACACATGTTGCCTTGAAGGAATGTAGGTCTGGATTTAGATGCAGGTAAGACTAGATATTTTTACTATAAACTCCCCAAACTGCTCACAGAAGGATTAGAGTAACTGAATTGATTTATAGAAATTAAATGGGTACAACTCATAAATTATTCCTAATTGTGAGTACTATCTGTGTTTCAAATCAAAATGTTTTCAAAAATATTTCCTGTTAAAATGTAGCCTACCTTCCTTTCAATTAAAAACAAATTTAGGAGGGTCAGTTAAAGGTAAGAAACCTTAAGAAAATTGACGTAGGTCCTTTTATTATTTTTGTTAAGAATTATCTATTGTAGAACCATATTGGGCTCTATTACTACACTGATAATATTACCTAGAAACAAATATGACTGTCATATTAAATAAAGAAAGAAAAAAGATTGAGATACCAGGACCTTGAACACTGTTTCCAGGTGTTAACTAAATGCGTTCTTATTTGGTTCTCTCTCTCTCTTTCAATCTCTCTATAATTGATGCTGGCCACTCTTTGTATTATAAGAAAATTATATTGAGGTACAAGGGGGTACTCATCTCAAATTATAGGTCTTAAAATGAATATAATTAGCTGTGAGTTGGCAAAAGAGCATATAATTAATCTGAATACAGTTTACTATTCTGTTTTCCCCAAACCCCATGAAGTACTCACCTCTAACCATGACTTTTACAAGCAAGACCTCAAGTAACCAAAAACATAATCGATAAATTAGAGTTTTGTTTGAAACTCAAAAAACATCTCTTAGCAGTTTTTATCCCAGTGTGGCAAAGAACACCATAAACAACCGAATACCCAGCTTATCTTCTGAAACAAGATGCACATTGGTATTCAGTTAACTCAACTCTGACAGTCCAAACAATTTTGAAGGGTTTTCATTCTCTCAGTTTATCGCTTCCCTTGTGCTCCAGGCAATATATTCCTCACCCATGTCAGGCAGGGGCATAACCATGACAGTCAACAGTTAGAATGGCAAGAAAACAGTCTTATCATAAGAGTTCAGTCTCCTGTCCGATGGTATTGAGAGTATATGATCCTTAATTACTCATCTAGTACTTTGGTACATGTCAAGAAAACCATGCACATTTCACCTGGAATGTTCAGCTATTAATACACTGTCTAAAAGAATGAACATATAGTAAAAGAAAGCAGCAGCAATATAGAATGAGATCCTACTATACCTGGTGAATGAGGCGGAGGAGAGCACATCAGAACAACCCCCTGGCCTTCCCTCACAGAGACTGCACTTCTTGTCCGGCCACTAAAATTTCCCAGATCTGTCAACATAACACAGCATTTAGATGCAAGGCAAAAAGGAATTTAAAGAATTACTACTATTTTAACTTGTGCTTATTTTTCTATCCTTACCCTGATGAACTTTCTTTTTGTTTGTTAAGTAATGAGAGGAGGACCTTAAAAATAGATTTATACCATCCAATTTGAAATGCCACAATTTAAATAAATCTGTACCATCCATAGAAACACCACATTATTTTTTCTAGTTAGAGTGCATGTAAGTTAGCTGCCCATGTAGGAAGAATCTAGACAATACAGCATTTTTAACACATTAAATAGTTCTTTATTTCTTTATAAGATTTCCTACCAATGTTGATCTTTTTACTATAAATAAAGCCCATTCATTCATAGCCAGAAAAAAAAAATAGTGGTTAGGGGTGCCTGGTGTCCAACCTGCTTCTTCATAATATGTCCTGCTAAGCATGATATGTAAAACTAAGCATGAATTTGCCAAATTGAAGAGACCTGTATGATCTAACAAAATATAATGAGGATATAAAGTGTTCTTTTTGTATAAATGTGAATGAGAACGTCATGTTACTTTTATTTTATGGAATCCTAGAATGGACTCTACGAATTAATTATACTCATCCATTTTGATTAGTTTGAGAGTATTACAGCTATTGAAACACTCACTTTTATGTATGAGAGATTATAGCATTGGAATTCAATCGCCTTTGCTTAAATTATGCTGCATTTGCACAATTTGAAAAGACTTTCTGAGAAGAAAGTGGCCCAAAAGGGAATGGTGTGTAATTTTATTTGTATTTTTATTATTGGTTATTAATCTATTCATATCTCAGTATGTATGTCCCTTTCCCTTTTCTTGGGCTAAGTTGATCAATGACATGGTTTTTAGAATAGTTTCTTGCAAATGGTAGGAGTTCAATATTTTTATAAATAAACACTGTCCTCAGAATTCTAGGTTTGTAAAATCATGTTTCCATGGTGAGAAATGCTCCTTGAAAATGTTCTGCCATTCCTTTCATTAGGCACACATTGTAAAAGAGATTTTTTAGAATCTTTTAATGATTTTATGCTAAAATAGTCTGTTTCACAGCACTACAAGATAGATCTTCAAGTTTAACATTTATTACTCTCACAAATGATATTAAACAACTAAGAACATATACAAGATGAATATGAAGGAGATAAATCTCTAGTCTTTAATGTACAAAGAGGAATCCTATACATTATTTTTTTCTTTGAGATGAGCAACAATTTATATATTTGGTGAATTTATAACCAAACATTCCTACAATGATCCAAAATCATGGAGGACTAATGAATAGTGAAGGCATGATGCCAAATAAATAGTCAGAGAGGTATTTATTACTGGAGAAAGTGTTCAGGATTTTATACATAATTCTATGTAAATAGGTAAGCTTTTCACAAAGTAGTAAGACAAAAAACAAACGAACAGTTCCAGTTCTACATTTTTTTTTTGGTTGGGGGAGTTGTTATTTTAAAAAAAAGAGACACACTAACTTCTACCGTAAAAATCAAGTTTATTCATTTTCAAATATATATACCCCCCAGGGTTGCTCCTCTGATCTCCATTGCCAAATATTATGTTTGCCTCTTTTAAACTTCATATATATATTACAACTTATACATTTGTGTGGGTGAAACAAACAGATATACGCAACTCACGGCTTTAAACTCATATGCATTGATCCTTAGGGATAGACGCTATCTTTTCCCCAACAAATGATCTCCATATGCAAACAAAGTATGGCAAGATTTCTACCCTGACTTCCTTTACTGTACTTCTAAAAATACAACACAGTATATAGTGAGGCAAGGTGGCAATAGGGCTGTAATATCTCTTCAGGGATTCTATGGTTTTACTTTCTTCTTTTCATCTTCATTGAATTTATAAATTCTAGGAGGCCACTTGAATATCAATTTATTTTAACTGGACTTCTTAAGTCATTTCTAAAAAGCATATGTCCAATTCAATACATTTACTAGAAGTTTATATTATGCTTATTATGACATTTCAAATCAATCTATTGTATTTAAAATATAATAGAAATGACCTAAATTAATGTCTATTTCTGAGAAATTGAAATACAGGCATAGACTAGAAATTAGACACAAAAAAGAAAAGAAAACTACAGAATCATTATGACCTGAATTGTGTTTTGAGATCACAATTACCCAAAAGATAACACTTCACTGTAATTGTTTTATTTTGTATCAACTGTTAATACAATTACAGTTCAATATTTCCTCATAGAATTATTCCTATGTCATTATTTTCTGAAAAGTATAGCACTAGCAGAACAAAGATAAATGGGTTATTTTCCATTGTGAATAGATTTTTTTCTTCTTAAAGACATATAAAGAAATACTAAAAAGTAGTCTGCACTTTCATGGAAAGTGGAGATTTCTCATTTAACTCCTTCCTCTTATAAAAAAAAAAAAGTGAAGCATTATAATATATAATGCAAAAGTGGTTTTCGCGCCAGGCAAGACTCTGGTTGATCTAAGGCAGAGTGATTTATGTGAAAAAATTCTTGGCTGGTGTGAGGATGGAGGCTGAAGTGAATAGTCTGAGTGAAAACACCTGATTGTTCGTCTCTCACTGAGACCAAAAATCTGTTAGTTTCTTTGGGGCATTTGTCAAGAAACAAAATCTTTCAGTGGATGAACATGCAGTTTGAATGCTTATCAAATTATTTTAATAGATTATACATTTTATAGATCAAGAAGAGAAATGAAAACAAAAGACCAAGAACTTTTATGGATATGGGCTTTAATTATTTTATTGCAATTTATACAAGGTCCAGAATATATGTCATAAGTTCAAGTTTTTATGTTTAAGGGGAAAAAAGAGTAAAAATAAAAATCCCAATACAAGGACTTCAAAATTCAAATTCAGACTGTAAACTGAAATAAACATTTTTCTATACTTACTATAAAGCACATGGATGAATATATAAGTAGTAGACTGGAGGAGGAAGTTTGTGACCAAAGTCAGAAATCCCCAGACTTTGTCTTTGCTCAGACTGTTTTTTTCTGAGTTAAGCAGATCATGCAGAAAATAATAAGGGACCTTTACCTACACTGCAGCTTACAGAATTATTGCACCTTTTCATCCTAGAAGAACCATGTAAAGAAAAAGAGGTATATAATAACTGATGTGACTGAGAGCCTGAGGTGAAAGAATGTACATTCAGGATGTGTGATTTGATCCATATTGCCTAAATAGGCAAATCATCTTATAAATTTCTTTAACAAATATTATTTAATGCCTACTGCACACTGAACACTATGTTAGGTGCTTGCTATACAGAAAAACTGTAAAGGAAGTATATAGGTATATAAATAAACTAATCATGCTTACTTGGGCCAATTGTCCATAGCACAGAGGAATTTGGGTCAACAATTAGGCATACGAGGCCAACCATCACAACTTCAACTTGTCACAGCCACACTCACGAGTGACCAATACATACCGTGAACATTTAACATGTAGCACTTCACACAATCCCTCTAAATGTGAGCTACAAACACATGAACGCAAACATTTACACACACACACAGACACACACTTTAGGTTCCTTCCTTTCTTTCTTCATTTTTTCCTTCCATCCCTCCTGAATTCCTTTTGTTACTCTTTTCTTCCTTGAATTATTCCACAGAGGATTTGACACAGCTTAAAATACTTAGGTATATAATACAAAAAATAAAACAATAGGAATTCCAGGTGAAGGTAAAATTGGTATGATAATAATCTTGTAGGGTGAGACAAGTCCTTAGGAATATATATTACATACTTTCATAAATTATTAGAGTTAGCCAGGAATTTGACTCTAAATTTAGGAAGGGCCAAAACAAGATGGAGATAGCCCCAGTCTTTAGGATCATGGTTATTGTAAGATCAAAACTTAAAGCAATTCAGGAGAAGCACACGTTAACCTCTAAGAGGAATTTCTCGTGCCAAACTTCATAAAGATAACAATTGGTGGTACAGTGGGCTGAGCAAATTTGCAAACCAATTAGGAAGGTTTTCCTTGTTCGTCTTTTTTTTAAACCTCCAGAGACACGATAAGTAGCTATCTCATACACATCTGAAAAATGTTTCAAAAATCAAGCTCTAAAAATAATTATTTTAAAGTGTTAGAGAGAAAGAGAGTACAGGGAACTGGTAGGAAGGACAGTGCATAAGGGATTCTGTACACTGATCTTATGATCTTCTGAATGTTAAATACATAGGTTGGTTTAGTTATTGGGGAGGAGTAAAGGAAAAGGATTAAGGCAGGAAGATAAACGCCATGCAATTAGAAATAAAATGCTATGGTTCATCTTTCTGCTGGGCTTACATTACTTATTCTTAAATCTGTTCTGAGTAAGTGGCAATGTTAAGTTTATAGGAGTTGTAGGTTTGGAAGAAAGAATGGGAAGGGAGTGCTCATTTTCAGTTGTATTTGGTTATACAATTTATCCTGTAGGTGGTGCTAGTGAATTTTAGACTGTCAATACTCAAGGCATTCTCAATTATTCTCTAATTTTAAAAGTGCTGTGAGTACAGATATGTTAAAAATTCTAAACATTTTTATAAAATTGAGACTTTGACTTTTAACAAATAAAACCATTGAAAAGGCAAATCATTTTAGTTATCAGAGACTTGAGTTTTATTTAGTTTCATTAATTACTAACATGTGGGTGTCAGATTCATTATATGTAAGATTGAAGAATGGAGCCAGGTGCTCTTTCTGAGAGGCCTTGAGGCTTTAATTTCTGTGATGTCTATAAAAACAACTGACAAGTTTTCTAATATTGACTTGGTATTTGTTGCCTCACTTGCAAAGTGATTACATATTGAAGTCTTTCATCAGCTCTGTTTGTGGTTCCTATTATTATCATTAGGATTATTCAGGTCATTGTCAGCTTTTTGTGTCCCATGCAAATATCCTGTAATAAAAGTTTGTCAGACTTCATTCATAAACTATTTTTGATGTTCTAAAATGTTTTTAATTTTTTAAATTTTTATTATTTATTTATTTATTTTTATTTTTGAGACAAAGTCTCACTGTGTTGCCCAGGCTAGAGTGCAGTGGCATCAGCCTAGGTCACTGCAACCTCAAACTCCCGGGCTCAAGCGATCCTCCTGCCTCAGCCTCCTGAGTAGCTGGAACTACAGGCATGTACCATCACGCCTTGCTAGTTTTTTCTATTTTTAGTAGCAATAGGGTCTCACTCTTGCTCAGGCTGGTCTCGAACTCCTAAAGCTCAAGTGATCCTCCTGCCTTGGCATCCCAGAGTGCTAGGATTACAGGTGTGAGCCTGGCCCTAAAATGTTTTTTAAAAAAAAGTGGGGAGGAGAGTAAAAGAAAACGAATGAAAATAATCACATTAGCTACTATCATATGTATTCTATTCCAGGCTTTCTGGAAATTAGATATTACTTTCACCTTTATAAAGATTATTAAATTTATGTGAAAAGCAAATAAAAAATTAACTTGAGTCAGACAGACAATAATTAATGAGTCGGCAAATCAAAGTCAATGTGATTGATTCTAAGCTTTTTTTAAAAAAACATTAAGACAAAAGCATTCAACATTTGGAACTTAGATCACATTGGTTTCAGAAATTTAAAGATAATCTTCAATAAGGATATCTTATTAAAATCAATTTCTGGCATATAAAAGACACAAAGATGAGAAAATTAGTGAAGAATACAAAAAATAATTCATTTATTTTGAGAAAGAATTAAATTAATGTTTTCCAACAAATAGTCATTGTCTGCTATCATACTCTACGACAAGCAAGATTCTTAATAATAGTTTAGGAACTATTTGAAGAATTTGATTGTTGAAGGGTACTTTGACTGAAAGACATAGAAACATGAGGCTTTGTGGTGTTTTATTGGCAATTGTGAACTTGTGAGTTTGTGATCAATTTGTAAGTAGCTATAGCAGAGCTTATTATCCCTTTTTCTTGACGGGAACACGGACACTAAGATTACGTAACAAGAATAAAAACTCATGGCAGGAAAGATTTCAGCCTTTAGATTACTAATTCAGTTTTAGAACTAACTTTTTTTTCATCTAGAGCTACTCTAATACTCTTAGTTTAGAAAGTTTTCAATCAATAAAAAAATATTTTTAAACATTTTCCTATTATACCACATGAAATAATGCTATAATTCTTTTAAATATTTGTTATAAATCATCTGTGAATGGAATATATATATATCACCTTTAGGAAATGTTAATTGTTTAATAAAATTGTCTCTGCAGAGTATCAGTTGAGCTAATTATAGGTGTCTCAAAAAATACACTCTCATCTATTACAAAATAAGAATTGAATTAAGATACAGCTAGAGATGTGATAAGATAAATCTACAAGAGATAATGACAAGTTGTAATGAAACTTTCTTCAGTTCCATTTTTTCTTCGGTTATATATATAACAGGTCAGATGAATAATATCTTCCTATGGCTTAGCATTTTCACTTTACATGTTATCAGACATGAATCATCCCTCCAAAGAGTTCACTGATTACAAAGAGGAAATCAAAGCAAACCAGCTTGTTTGCCTTGGAAAAGACAATTTTAACTACATTTTAAATGAAACAGTAAATTGCAATTGCTTTTTAAAATGATAAATTGTCCACAGCATGTGATAAAAATGTTTCTGATCTTAGTTTTTTTTTGTGGGTGTGTGTTATAAAAAGCTACTTCAACAGTGAATAACATACATGGTAAAATAATTTCAAATGTGAAAGTTATACATAAGTGCGTTTATCTAACATGAAGATAGTCTATGAACTCTGGCAGAGGTTGTATACCTCTGATGAAATAACTACCTTCTACATGAGCAATTGCATAAATAATCCTTATTTTCTTACTTCTAAGTTCAATTATTTTCTAAATTCAAATCAGTCTTAATTCATTAAAAGTCTCAGTAAATTTTAAAACTGAGCATTGGAAAGAAAAACATAACAGAAATAATAGAGAATGTACAAATATTTTGACTATTATAAACCCATACAGATTGGGGAACAGTGTCATTTAGTAAAACCAGCAAATCATTTAGTACAATACCTGTAATTCATAGATCTTTTTATTGCCTCTCAAGCTTCCAGGTTTGGCTACCTCCTCAGCTACATTTATATTTTACATTATTTCATTATATCATTACTTCCTTGCTTATAACCACAGCTTCTTACCCCTTTTTCCTTCCATTTTATTCCCCTGGCACAACTTGAACCTTGGTTAAATTGGACTATCGGTTTATACTGGTCTGATTTTGCAAGTGAATGTGAGGGGAGAAAAAACTTTAAACCTAGTAACTAGTTTCAGCCTAAATTCATGATCAGGAACCTCAAGGAGGCCCTTTGGGCTGTCTGGCAATCTCAGTATATATGGAGTCCATTCTCTCTCAATCCTCTAGACAATAATTTTGCAACTAGTCTCTTTCAAAACAACCTCCTGCCCCTTCCCCTACTTCTTCCCTCCTACTTCATGGAGAAAATAGAAGTAATCTAAAAACAACTTATATACATTCCATCTATGGGGGACACTGCAATGTCTGCCCTAGATCCTTGTCAATGAAGGACTTTTGCCCTCATTGTTGGAGTTCTGTTGACAGACAGCCTTCAGCTCTCAGCCCCTTCAGCACCCGCATTTGCTGAAGGAAACCCCCTCACCCAAGGTTATATCCCTTCCTGGGGTAGCACACAGCCAGTGACTGATCAATGAGTGAGCATGATGACCTGACCATTCAAATCAATGCTATCTCCCTACCACTGGCCAAAATGTGATTGTGAAAGTAACCAATGGCATTGTTAATTTATTGATCAATCCCTTAGTCCTCATCTACTTGACCTATAAGAAGTGTTTAAAAGAGTTGATCAAGCTCTTCTTCTAAAAACAATTTCTTCACTTAGATTTCTTCTATTTCACTGAGCCATCCCCTATACTTTCATTGCCTTATTCCTCCTCATCTCCCCAATATCTACACATTGCAGGGCTCCAGCTTAGTTGTTAGGCATTTTCATTTCTCAGTCTACACCATTCCCAAGGTTGTCTTATCTTGTCCTTATATTTAAAACTCATGTATACACTGAAGAATTCCCGAATTTTATTTGTGCCTGGATAGTTCTCTTGAATTACAACACACACAAACAGAGTTTATTTGATATTTCTGCTTGGATGTTGAAAACATATTGCAAACATAACCTATCTTAATAGGGCTCACATTTAACCCGCCAATCTAGCCTCTGTATATATTTCCAGTCAGAGTAAATGATTCTGTTCTTCTAGTTGATAATACAAAAATCCAAAAGTCATCTGTGATTGCTGTATATCTACCATACCCCAAGTACAATTCAAGAGAAAATTCTATTGATACCGTTTTACAACATATGTAGAATCTAACTTCTAAGCTCTTCTACAGATTTCATCCAGGCATCCCTCACCTTGATTGTTAGGATAGTCACCCTACTGACTCCCTGCTTCATCTTTTGTTCCCTTTCAGTCCATTCTCAACACAGCAGACAGAATGACACTTTTAAAAGGAAATCAGATCATACACCCTAAATGGCTTCCTAATTCCCTAAGAGGAAAAGTGAAACTACTTATAATGGTCCACAGCCCCTAGACCATCTACATTTTGTTCCTCTTTGCTGTTTCTTACTATGTTCCCCTTCCCTCACTCTATCCTAGGATACCACCTTCTTTGCTTTTTATCAAACATACCAGGTGTTGTCCTCTGTCAAGGACGGTTCTCCAACTAGAAAACTTTTTTTTCCTAGATATAATCATGGCTGGCACCTTTACATCCTGTAGGTCTTTATTTCAATGTCATCCTCATGGAGAGATCTTCCCTGAACATTCTATCTAAAAGTTCAACCCTATCACCCTTCACACATTCCTTATCCCTATTCCCTAATTAATTTTTCTCTGTGGTACTTATTCTCCAACAATTTATTATTTGTCTTGGAAATTTTATCCCCTTACTAGAATTTAGGTATACAAGAGCAGGGATTTTACCTGCTTTTTTCATTATAACATGCCCAAACTATTGCCCTAACTATTCTCTCTGCCTGGAAGTCTCTCTCTACTAGACATTTGCATGAGTTTCTTTAACTTTGTGCAGGTTTCTGCTTGAATATCACCTTTGTGGAAAGGACTTCCTTGATTACTAGATTCTTCCTTTCCATTCTCCCAATTTCTATTCCCTTTATCACCAACTGACATATTATATAATAATGTTTTCAAAATTTACTCTCTTCTGCAAACCATTAGGATTTAATCTTTTTGAAAATAGGTACTTTGTCACTACTTAGAATGATGCCTATAGGTACCCAATAACTGAATGTCAAATAACTAATTGAATCAATAAAACAATTAAATACTTATATTTAGTGTAATATATCTATATATATAAATTTATATATTTAGGGTAATATTTATACATGAGAAATTTTAGTTTTTAAATTTTTAAATTTTGAGATATTTTACAAACATTGTACCATTATATTCTTTCAAATTGTAATATTATGATAGCAAAAGTTCCCAGTAAATACAGAATTTGACTGACAGATAACAGTGAATCATATATGCATTATAATGATATTTACAGAGCAGAAGTTTTTACTTAAGATTAAATTAATTTAACAGCAAAAGGATAATGTGGATACCATTTTGATCTTTAGCTGAGGTGAAAGACGGATGATAGAGCAACTTTTAGAAAAGTAATTTCTTTTTTGTTGGTAGTGTTATAATTCCAAAACATTGTAGAGACCCCGTCTCTACAAAAAGCAAAAACAGAACAAAAAAAACAAAACAAAAATTAGCTTACAGTTTCTAGATGCAAGTAATTGGAATTTTTCATGACATCTGAATAATATATTCCCACCAATACACCTTAAGCAGAGCAGTCTACACAACCAAATTCTTAAAACTATTCTTACTATACTGGTGTTAAGAATAACAAAAATTCTGATAAGTAGCTATTTGACTTATTTGGCTGAAATTATTTTAACATAAATATTGTACTTGCATGGCTTATTTTAATGAAGCTAAGATATGATGGGTGAAGTACCTCTTCTAAGATTGCCACTCCGCTCATAATGGCTAAAATTAAGTAGCTTAACAAAGAACCTGAAAATTATATTTAAAAACATTACCATTAAAAATAAGGACTTTGGAGGCAAAAGAACTAGGTTCTAATTTTGGTAACACTATTACAGAATCATCTTGGGCAAATTGCTTTATCTTATTATCCTTTATTTCCTGGCAAAAATGAGATAATTATACATGTGTTATAAGATTACTGTGAAAAATTACTGAATATATAAATAACCTACCCATATGACTGGCCCATAGTAAGCACTTGATAAATATTATTTCCCTTAAAAATGTCAGAGAGATGTATCATGCAACTTCTGTTTATAAGCCTACATGATTTTATTTTTTTTCTAAATACTTTGAGCACATGGAATGAAAAATTATCAAACTGTACTATTTGAGGACCGTCTACAAAGTTATACAAATTAAGAGAAAATACAAAACTCATGTCAGAGGAGAGGCAGCCGAGCATAGCCATTATGAGCATAGTGGCAATCTTAGACAAGGTACTTTACCCCTTACATCTTAGCTTCATTATCTGTAAAGTGATAATATTAAAATCTATCTCATAAAGTTTTTGAAAGGCTTAAATATAACAATGTATATACAGATTAGTACAGCACATGGCGATACACAAGAAAATGGAAGTAGTTACTATTATAATTATTATTGTTATAATAAACATTGTTATGGGAGTCATGGGACATTAATACTTAACTTTCTACTAGGTATCTATACAATTTGTAGCAAAAGCTTAATCTTCCTGTGTTTGTGTCTTGGTTTGTGTATCAGGGATTTTGGTTGGGCAACAGAAACAAACCCACATTGCTGTGGAGTTATAAGTAAAAGGTAATAGTCATGGTGGGAACGAAGGTACACTGGAGAGAACATGTCTCGTGTGAAGGCATTTATATCTACTTAAAAAAGAATTTTCAGGATAAAGGAAACACTTATGTAGCCAGATTTAGCCTGAAGGAGGACAGTTTTTCACACCTAGACAGACTACATGACCTCTAAGATATCAAACATTCCATAGTATTAACCCACAGCCTATGATTCTAAGTTCAGTCTGTCATACAGAAGCTATTTTAAATGTGTAATTATACATTACCTATCATTCAGAACCTATCTCAATGTGTGTATGCATTCACATATATGAAAGAATATTCTTAATACCCATTATTATAATGAATAGTGAATAAAAGATTTTATATGTTGTATTTATATTTTGATAATTGACTTGATAAACTGGAATAGAAAAACAGTGTTATCAGTATAAGAATGAATACCACTTGTTTACAAGATTGCATTTTCTGTAGTTTTATGATGATTCATCTAAAGAAAAAGAACATAGGAAAAAGTTGTTGAAATGAATATTCTCCTATTATAGTTGAGAAATATGTCACATTTATCTTCTAAATTATATATTAGGAGATTTCATAGTCAAATCATCATGAATTGCATTTTAAAACTTTTTTATACTGTTTGACATATAATAGACAATGTTTTTTGAAATAAAGTAAAATATAATGTTTTTAATGCAGATATATATCTATCTCCAGCTATGATCTTTGCAGTACAAGAGAAAAGAATAAGAGTGTGAGTCATTATGCCAAGGTTACACTTTCTGGGAAATGATAAGTGACTGGGCATCATGATTTTGTTCCTCATTTGCAGAAAACAGAAAAAGCTAGAATGCAAAAATACCTCCCAGCTGCCAGATGGTGCTATGTGGTTTGAAAAACTGTGGCAGAAGTAAAGCTTTACAGAAATGGCTGCTCTTCTATTTTGCGTGAGCTCATGGTGGCTTTGTCTAATCTTAAAAATTAAATTTATGTCTATTAATATCTAGACTCTCTGGAAAACCACCATATTTTTATAGCTAGCAGTGTTCTGTTGGTCAGGGGTGATGGCAGTTATCTCATTATCTACTAGAAACTCTCTTCTGCTAGATATCTTTCCACTCCTCCAGGCAATTTTTATCTCCTCTATCCCCTATTTATAACAGCGCCTCTAGACAGCGTATTATTTCTTTTCCACATATCTAATGAAAAAAATATAATTAACTGGTAAGCACATTTTTAAGACAGTTTCTTTGACTCTGCGTATAACATCATACTTTTCAATCTGAGCACTTTACATTTTAGTAAAGCAATAAGTTTTCCCCTCTCGAACCCAACTCAGTCCCAAATTGCATGAGAATTCCTGTAACGGTCTCTTTTGATTTTTATGTTGGTTATACTAGTATTTTCCACAATTCACTACATATGTGCTTGAGTGTTTCACTCTACCAAATTTATTTTCAACTGCTATGTGTATTGCAAGCACTTAAAACAGTCCTGGCCTCCTGATCAAATGAGCTATGATGTATATTGATGATTTTTTTGATTCCCTTAGTTCATTCGTTCTTGTATAGTTAAATCAAGTGCCACAGATTTGCATTTTTGTCTTTTACAAGCTATAGACTAAACAGATACATGTTAATAACTTACACCTTGTTTAAAGAATCTTAGGAAGCTTCTTCATTTCATAACTTGGCTGACTAGTGATCAATTTTCAGCCTCTCTTACCTCTTGGCTAAAAACCTCATGCCTTGCCTTAGAGCAAATTTCCTCCCTCTGCCCTTGGATCAGTTGTTTCTTTTCAACTATGCAATTATCTCAGAAAGTTTTAATTCATAATCTTCATTTAGGCTGAACTAATTTGTAAAGTAGTCTTTGGATAATACTCAAATTCTAAGGAGGATTTGGTTTATTGTATGCAGAGACTCACATATTGCTCTGCATGTCAATGATGAGAAAAATAGTGAGTTATTTTAGGTCAGAAATCAGGTTATTGGCAAAGTATCCAGGTACCTGGTAGTCAATAATTAGCGGCTGAATAATTGAATGAACAAATGATGCATGTTTATAAAGGCAGTGGTTACAAATTGAATGACAAATTTCAAGCATTGTTCTCTTTTTGTAAGATGTGCCTCCATGAAACTAGAAAAAAATTTAAAAAGTAGAATGCACATTTCAAATCATTTATTCTAAACAAGTTACTTTTGTGTGGAAATTTCCATTGATTATATGAAAAAATTCTTCAGAGAAAGAAGCTAGGTTTTACATTAAGAACAGCCCAACACAGTAGTACTCTTTTGAGTTTCGCTTCTATTAAGTTCCACTCATGAACAGAGAATATATGACCAATAATAATTCTCAGAAAGTTGTGGTTATCTTAGTAGCTTATAGTTCAAATGCAATCTCAAACTAAACCTTTAAAAGATATGGACTATGGAGGCAAAATGATCATAATAATAATGATGATAGCTCCCATTTATTGAACACTCACCAGCTGCCATGTACCATATAATGCAATTTATATATTTTTTCAATCATTTCAGTCTTACTAAAATGACCTTTTAGATACTCTTATGAGGAATTGAAGCTCAGAGCGGTTATATACATTGTCCATGTTGCACAGCTAGTAAGTGATAGAGGTAAAATTCCAAGTAGGATGTTTGATTTCTGAGCCCACATTCGTAATCACTACAGAAACATTTTTACCATAAAGATATGGTAACACATAAAGTTTTGTATACATGGGTGAGGCTAGCAGGTAAATAAAGTAATGGAAAAAAAAAGGGAGTATTTAGATATAAAGGGAGAGCCCAGGAGATTAACTAATTGATGCATTTTAATTGAGGTCTTACTATGTTTAAAGAACTATACTAGTCTGCTGAGGATATAAGATAAATAACACACAGTCCCTGCTTCGATAAGTTCATTTATTATTTCTCTCAATTACTATTTCTTTCAACAAATATAAATTCAATGCCTGCTATATTCCAGGCACTTGTAAGCACTGAGGATAGAGCAATGAAAAATATCAACTTTGCCTTTCAAATAACATTCATTGTTTTTATTTTGTTTTGTTTCATTTTGTTTTTTAAAGACTGTTCCTAGAAATTATTATTTTCCTTGTGTGGTGATCACTATATCTTTTTATTTTAAAATCCTGCTTTGCAAAATATTGTTTTTATTCTTATGGTTCTTTGAGTTTTTCAGATATAAAAATATAACATTCCCAAATAATATTAACTTTTGTCACCTGTAAACTATATTTTACCGTATATTTTTCTCATTTCACTTGTTCTACTGAATTGGTGAGAAATTCAAGATCAATGTTAGGCTACATTATGAGAAATTATATCATTTTTGCTTCTTTAATAGAAATGCTTCATATGTTTCACTGTTACATATAATAATATTTATTTCATGTTAGAAAAAAATTAATGACAATAAGAGAGTTTTACTAAGAATTTCTATTTCACTAACCCATTTTAAAAGTTAAGCATATAATTTAAGTTTAATCAATACGTTGATTTTTCAGGATTTGATAAGAAAATCAAATTTTAAAGCAAATATTTCTATGCCATAATATGTTAGTAAATTTTCTAATATCAACTCATTTTTTGATTCCTAGAAATTTGAAAGACCAAAAGACACATGATAAAGTTGTTTCCTTTTACTACAGTCTTTTGATAGTTTGCTGTCCCAATTATGTTTGCTTTGTTTTACTACTTATGCATAATGTTTCACAATATATTTATATAGTTCTATTATTGACTACATTTTTATCAATATAAAATTATTAGCTTCTTCATTGATTGGAGGCTTCACTCTTATGTCATTTGCCTAAATGCTGCTACTTCTCACCAACCTATTCCTCAACACTCACATGTGAGCACAAATGGGTGTACACGCTCACATGCACACACACATGCTAGTTAGTATACATGTACTGAATTTTGATTTTGGGGGGTGTTTAGCTTGAATGTCACTTCCTTAGCCAGGACCTCACATAAGCCATTTCTTCTAACATAATATAGGCTTCTACACTGACTATTTCTCTCGTGGCCTTAATTTTAACAGTAAATAAATGTGTGTAATTATTTGTTAAATTCTTGGCTCCCCTCAACATGTCTCACATTGGCAGTACTGCAAGTCTGGGTTATTTGTTGTTATAGCCCAGCATCTCAAAGAGCAGATATCTCATAATGAGAACCCAGTGAATGAATGCAATTTTGTTTGTACTTTGTCTAACATCACTATTAACAATCTCTGCTGTCATTTTTTTATTGGAACATATTTTGCCTATTCTTTTCTACAGTATTATATTTGTTTTATATTGTTTTTTCAGTACCTCTTTACTATAGAATATCTTTTGTCTTAATTTTTATAATTTCATATATAATAAAAATATTTATATCTATCTTAATATTTTATCTATCCTCTATCTTATTTTTTCTTTTAAAAACACCCTCCTATTTCTTAAAATAAAATATATTTACATTTGTATTACTAAAGAATAGCATGTCAAATTTTAGTCTCCCATGTATTTAAAATGACAAACTTACCAGGTTTTTCAAATCATTATCATTCATTTCCTTTTTCTGACTTTATTAATATAGTATAATTTAGAGAAAAACTATTTTTTTAAACTCATGATATTTTACATTTACTATCTCTGCTTTCAACATTTTGGACATTCCTCTTCTCTTAAATAATGTTTTATGATTTACTAGGTTAAAGTAAAATACTTGTCTTTTCATACTAAAACTTTTTTTTTATTTGTTTGAGAGACAAGGTCTTGCTCTGTTGCCCAGGCTGAAGTGTAATTGTGCAATCAGCTGACTGCAGCCTTGAACTCCTGTGTGCAAGTGATCTTCCCATCTCAGCCTCCCAAGTATGTGTGAATACAGGCATGAGCCACCATGCCTGTACTTCCATCATTTTTGAATTCTCAGAAGTTTTCACAACTGAAATATCTTTTTGTCACATTCAGATGAATATAAACTTCTCTTATATATATTTCTTTGGTTAAAATTTTCTTCAAAACTGGGACATTGCTTCATTATCATTTAGCATTAGTTCACAGAAGAGAGTTCTGGGTCAACTAGATTTTTTTTTCCCAATTTTTAAATGAAATACTTAGAAAAATACTGTCTTTATCATTGTTATTAAAATTGCCATCTATGTCAAATTATAGGGCTTTATTCATTATTTCTCACAGAACTGTGATCTCATGTGATGACACTCAGCTCATTTTTTCAACTTAAAAAGTTTATCTCATTTTGTCTTTGATAGCTGTTGCATTTTCAGTTTTTTTTTTCTGATCTGCCTCATGAAAAAATGAGGATTTTATTGTCCCTAAATTTTCTTTCAATTTTTTTTTTATTTCTCTTTTGGCCTCAAGTTGTCTTCCTCTTGTCCTTATTTCTTATTTTCTCTCCTAATTTTCATTTCTTTGTGTTTTTTCTTTGCATTTTAAGAGGGCTTCTCATGTTTATCCTTCACAGAAAAATAGTAATTCCATTTTCTCTATTAACAGTACTGTCTTTCCTATCGTATTATCACTAGTTTAGTTTCTTACAATTCTCTTTGTTATCAAAGTCCATTTTCATCAGTTTCTTGTCTTTAATCACATCCTATTGTTTCATTTCAGTCCACACCTTCAATTCTGCCTGTTCACTCCTCATTAATTTTTTCCTTTTTTTCATAGAGAGCATGTTTTGACATTCTACTGTGATTGCCAAACCATTTTATTTTTTAAAAAAGTTTCTTACTTTTTGTATCATTTTCTTTCCTCTTTTGATTCTTCAGATTATTTTTATCTTTTTCCTATTTTATAGTTCCTTTCCTATGAGACTCATATTGTTGGTGTTTTAAGTTCTTTATTCTTTTTTGAAGACATGTCTCCACACTTGATATTTGACAGAAGAGAGAGTACATAAATTTTTCATTTCACTTACCTACAGATCAAGTTTCCTCCTTAGGTTAGTACATATAGGATAGGGCAAGTCAATATTTACAAGCCCTTTCAAATTCCCAGGTCTAGCAGACATTTATCTAAGGTAGCTTTGCTGGAATAAGGTGAGAGCTTTTCTTATCTTAGATGCCTGATTCTGACACTGAACTGATGGGGAGCAACAAAAATCACAATTCTAAATATACAATGCTCTCAAGGTTCTTAATGTCTTTATGCCTCAGCTTTAGCACTTTATCTAGTGGAATTATATAATTCAGATGCAATGCGTTTCTTCTAGGCCTACCTCTGTTTTCTATCCTATGTCTTTATAGGGGGTGATACCTACAAATCAATGGAAAGACTTGGGGCATATCAAGAAAAATACTCTGGTGACTTTGGAAGGCATTGACATAGTAATGTTATACCATGAGAAAGGAACAACATGTCTTCCTATATTTTGTCCAATGAGCAAGCTACTCTACTTCATGGTAAAATTTAACTGTTTCTAAATCCAAGGCCATGTAGCTTATATTTTACGTAAAATTTTCCCCACTTTGACACTGGGGGTTTTCAGATTATAATAATATTAGAGTTATAGTTAGCGTTTGTATTTTTTTATATAATCATTGGTATTTTACTAGTAAGGTAGAAAAAACTTTTCAAAAAATAGTTAGCAAAAAGTCATTTTCACTATTTTTTTTCTGTTTATAAATGTTCAGTTTTTAAGAGTTATTGATACAAATGCTGTGGAATTCATGCCTTTTCTTGCTGCCAATATCTGTCAAAATATACTGAGAATTTATTTTTCAACTGTAGTTAGAATTTTGCAGGTGGTAAACACAAAGAAAACTTGTGAAGAAAACAGCCCATACAATTTGACACATCCCAGGTGTTGCTTTAAGTTTTGGTTAGCCAATACTATTGATACCATATTTATGACTCTGGCACCTTTATAGGCTTCTCCATTGAATGGAAAGTAAGAGTATTGAAAATAAACTCTGATATTTTGATGATTGATCTTGCTGAGACTAAAACCTTGCTTCCTTGAAAGTGAGAATGAGAAAGATCATTTGCCTTGTAAACAAGGAAAAGTTTATGGACAAATTAAGCATCAGTTTGAAATGTGAAATATGCCACCATACAGACTAAATTTGGCTCCAGGAAAATCTACATAGCACCTAAGAGGTGGGAGGTGGAAATGGTAGGTACAGCAGTCACTATAGCAACAGCAGCAGGAAGAAGTAATTTTGTTTTTATCTAGCTTAATAAAAGAATGCCACTGGCTGGCTTTAAGGATACCAGTAGCTCCCTCCTGAAAAAATTTCTGGCAAGGCAATGGCAACAGCTGCACAAACACCAGAAAACAAAGAGAAATGCTCTCTCTCCTGATCCTCAGACCCAAATGATTAAACTATGTAAAGCTAGACATAATTTTTAAAAAGCAACATATTATCTGTTCCAGCCAAGTATATTACAGAATCTTTACCTACATGTACATACCAATAAACAGAGAAATATAGAGATCTGTAAAGACAAGGTGATGTTGGATAGCTCAAAGTGAAAGAATACACAGAATGGTGCTAATTTTATTATCAGAATATATATTAGCATATTGTAATTTTAGTAGAGACAATCAGATTCAAACTAAATATAAACCAAAAGTGATCTTGTATTCTTGCCCCTGTCTCACTATGTCTTTAGGATAATACTCTGCCAAGAACACCGGGGCATTAGCTTGTGAAAGATTCCAGTTCTTTAGTTATCATCATATTCTCTTTGTCTAAAATCTTGTCTGGCATATGGTGGGACATATAAATAAATAGCTCATTAAATATCTGTTAAATAAAGGAATATTTAGTGAGGTGCCATCAGTAAGCAAAGTAAACATTATTGTTGATAATTTTTTTTAACTTAACTCTTCAGCCTGAGGAGAGATAACAGATTTCAAAATTGTTCTTGATGTGGTCCAAATTGTCCAGCATTTATTTTCTCACAAGATTTATTTAACTGATAGAAATACCAAGTAAGGGCATTTCCTATTTTTAGGGTACTATAAGGGTGTCTTGATATGTGGTTGAGGCAGAAATGTGACATCATGGTATTCTTTGCTCATACTGGAGATGCCACCGTGAGCAAATGGGCTTTCTTGTATTAAAGGCCTTCTGATGTTCAAGAATTTGCCTATTAAAATGAAATTTTCTGTACAGTGATTAATTTTCATACTGCAATATTGAGCTCAGCCCTCACCACCTCCAAGTAACGTTTACCAAGAATGCCAACTGAAAAGATTCTCCTCTGCCTCTCAATACGGCACCTAATGTCCACATCATATGTGCAGCACTTACACTGCTTTTTTAAATAAACTTTTCATTTTAGAAGCTTGAGATTGTCAGAGAAATTGAGAAGCTAATAAAGAAAATGTCTAGATACCCTACACCCAGATTCTCCTATTATTAATATCTTACCTAAATATAGTAGACTTGTCACAATTAATGAACCAATATTTATACACTGTTATTAACTGCAATCTACAATTTATTCAGATTTCCTTTGCTTTGACATAAAATACTTTTCTATTCTCAGATCCCATCCAGGGCACCACATTACATTGCCCTCATGTCTTCTTAAGCTCCTCGTGGCTGTGACAGTTTCTCATACTTCCCTTGTTTTTGACCTTGACAGTTTTGGGGTACACTGTTCAGGTATTTTGTAGAAATATCACTAAAATGGGATTTGTCTGATGTTTCATGATTTGACTAGGGTTATGGTTTTTGAACAGGAAGATCATAGAAGTGCAGGGCCATTTTAATCACAGCATATCAATGATACATACTATCACCATGATAATGATGATAATTGATGGTGACGTGTTGATGTTGATTTTGATTTCCTGGCTGAGGTTGTGTCTGTCAGGCTTCTCTGTAAAATTATTCCTTCCTCCTCTTTCTATACTGACTATTTGGAACGAAATCACCAAGAGCAGCCCACATGTAAGTAGTGGGTAGTTTTGTTCCATCTTCATGAGGGTGGAGTGTCTTCATAAATTATTTGGAATTCTTCATGGGAGATTTGTGTATTCTCCCACTTTTAGTAATTTTTTCAAGCATCTATATATATAAGTATGGGTTCAGGATATTCACTTAATACTTTGGATATAATCCAATACTACTTTGTTGCCCAGTGTTCTAGTTTTTGCCATTGGGAGCTCTTTCACTGGGCTCTTCTGTCTCTTTGACATACCCCATCATTATGGAATGTTGTTCTGTTGTTTTTGGGCACTTTCATAATTCTCCCATTTATATTGCCTTCTTATTCCTATATTCAATTTTTCATGTCAAATATATTGCACATTGAGGAAGAACAGACTATATTTTTCCGATTCCCTCATCATACTAGGTGAGCAATAGTTATTTGTTTAATTATGACAGTCATGCTATGTGAAACATTAAAAGTAGGACAAAACATATGGATTGTGATTTTTAATTATAGTCCTTGCATTTGACAATGAAAAAGACTTATGAAGGTGAAGATCAAATGAATTTGTATATAAAATACAAGGTAAAAAGTATTTTTAAAATGAGGTGTTTTCTGTTGCAAAAACTAAACTTAGTACTATGTTGGAAGTGCAAGGATGTCTAGCGTACTCACTATTAAATTGGAACTAACTGATCAACACCCATGTGCACACATAGTAATAAAACTCCACAGAAACCAAGCTGGTGGGAGGGAGTAGGAGGGAATGGGTAGATTCACACCTAATGGGCACAAGGCATGCTATATAGATGATGGGCACACATATAACTTTGATCAAAACTGCACAAAAGCAAATTATGTAACCAAATAGTTTGTACCCTCATAATATTATGAAATTAAAAAAAGAATAATACCTAGTGAAATTTGCCAACATACCAAACGATGCTTGTGTTTGACGGACTTTTTTTTTTTTTTGATGATAGAGAAAAACATAAAATCCATTTTCAAGTCAAGAGCTTCAATTTTAATATCAAGTCAATATTTTACTGTGTACTGTATATTTACTTTCTTGTAATTATCAAATATCAGATATACATATCTGTTTTCAGGAAAGGAACAAGAATATGACAGAAGCTCATTCTGACACCATCCAGTCTTTGTTCATTTTGAGATTATAATATACACAGATTATAACAATGCTCATATATGTATGTTCAGATGACATTTCAGACAATATCTATTCTCTCAGGTTGTTACGTAATAAGGGATCTTTGCTGGACAACAAATTTCATTCTGTTTATTTTCTATGCTTGTAGAATTCTACAGGAATCAGTTAATGATGACTATGATGATGATGATGACAATGACAGAGGGATGGTAATAATAATACTTAAATATTTTGCATCCTCACTTTTGCTAATGACAGTGTTAGCATTTTATGTGAATTATTCATCTCAACAGCCCAAAATTGTAAGCAACTTCCCTATTAATAAATGGCATAATGTAAACTCAGAGAAATTAAACTTTTCCTGGATCACACACTAATGTGTCAAACCCAGATCTATCTTACTCTAGAACAGGCGTGTTCAACTGTACCAGAATTCCTCACCACTGAGCATTTTGGTTTTTGAAAGCACTGAAGATAATGTCCTGTTAGATATTTCTTTCCTTTATCATCTCTTTGTTGTCTCCACAGGTTTTCTTTCCTAGGGCGTTGCCCATTGCTGACAGTACACTACCAAGAATGAATCAAAGCCTAATAAATAGGATTAAGCTGCAGGCTTTTTGATCTTAGAGATAGAAAATATGTATATTCTCGTTATCATTCGTGATGCCCCAGAGGGTTCCTCGACGGTTTCCCACCATGTTGCCACCAGTGCCATAGGCTCATTAGGCAGCCTGTTGTTGTCAATTGACTATTGATCTTTTTAAACATCTGAGTCTCTGTGTTCTTTTGAGGCATCTAAGTTAACATGTTGTTAGAATAGGATCAACATTTCAACTTTGTCAAGTAGTGTTAATTGAAAAGAAAAATTAAAACTTTGCAGCTGTGCATTTCTTCTCTTTAATAATTCAGGAAAATAGAGGAGTAAGCATCTATGCCCTATCATAAAACAGATTAATGCATGGAATAATAATAATGGTGCCTAAGATCTAATGAGCACCAATATGTGCCAGGGACTGTGCTCAGTGCTTTATATGCATTAGAGTAGCCCTATGAGGTGGAAGCTATTGTGAGCCTCATTTTAAAGAGGAAGTAACTGAGCCTTAGGAAATAAATAACATTCCCTAGGACACTCAGCTGGTAAGTTATAGAGCTGGGATTCCAATAACATTTATTTGACCATGCTCTTAATCATTATGTAATACTTCCACACTGCTGAAATAATAGTTTCAAATGATTTACATATCTCAGTTTAAATTTTGAAAATCACCATCTCTGCCAATGTTCATAAATAATTCTCTCTCTGGTATCATTAGTGGAGACCACAGCATTGGTCAAAACCATGGTGAGAGTCTTGGCAGCTCTGCTATCGACTGTCCTAGTGAAAACAGGATGAGAGAATGCGGAGATGTGCGGCCAACTCATATGAAAATCAAAAGAAATAAAATATTTGATGTTTTAATCACACATTAATTATATAATATTTGATATAATCAAAATCATATGTGTAACATAATTATGAGTTATGAAAAATTTAATGAACACCCATTAGGCAATCACAATATGTAAGAAATAGAACTTCATTAGTACGATTGGACTTTTGTATTTCTGTCCCTAATTATCTCTTTGTATTTGTCCTGTTCATCTCTTAATCAGTATTTTGAGTTTTGTGCTTATTGTTCCTTCTTTAAGAAAGCAAAAGTTTCCTCAGAGATGCTTATCACATAATATATTCTTTAAATTTGAACTTTATAAAAATGAAATGGGTTGCAACTTGCAGTTGATGCTATGTTTTTAAGGCTCTTTCACACTATTGCATGTGTTTGGATTCATTAATTTTCACTGCTGTAATATATTTCATTTGCTGAATGTATTATATTTTATTTATCTAATTTCCTGTTGGGCATTTGTTTCATTACCAGATTTTTTTTAAGACAGTCAATACTGCTATGAACATTCTTTTACATGCCTTGTGATATCCACGCCTTGTGATACAGTTTTCCCAAGTGATTCTACCAGTAATTACATTTGAGTTCTCAATGACTCACACTCACACTTCTATAATACTTGATATTATGAGATTTCAACATTTTTAACAATTTCTTGGACATAAAATGTTAGACAATATAGATTTATTTTGAATCTCTCTAATTATTAATAATTTTTAGCATCTTTATGTATTTTTAACTGTATGTTTTCCTTTTTAGGTGAATATCTATTTATATGTACTATTTTATCTATTTCATAGACTATATATGTGTATGTACTTACATACATATTAATTTGTAGAAGTACTTTATATATTCTCATTACTAATACATTATCAGTTAAAACTGACTGAAACATACATATATATATGTTCAAATATCTTTTCTCACATTTTGGCTTGTTTGTACTTTTTTCATGTTGAATTTTAAATAACTGATATTTTTAATATCAATGTAATTACATATACCTATATTTTTAAATGAAAGATTTTAGGTTTCACTAGTTCAAGGTCGTAGGAAACTTCTATGTACGTTTTTCTAAATGTTTTATACTCTGACTTTTACATGTAATTCTTAAGTTACCAGAGCTTATTTTTTAGATGAAAATGTTAATTTTTTAAAGTAGATATCCATTTTCCTGATGATCTTTTCCTTGAAAGCTTGTTGGAACTGATTTATAATCATAATGGCTTAATATTTTCTTAGCTGGCATATTTTAAATCAATTAATAATTTTTAATGTTCATGGATGTATTTAAGCCTTTACTTCTTTTTGAATCAGTTTTGGAAAATTTTACATTTCTAGGCATTTTAGCAAAATTTTTAACTTTGTTGCCAAATTTGTTCATGGTATCTTCTCTTCTTATAATTCTCTGGTATACTTGGAGTTATGCCCTTATTTTCATTATTAATATATTTTTTTGTCATATCTTTGTCATTCGTCAATATTTCTAGAGCTTTCTCTACTTTGTTAATACAAAAATGGTATGTTATTATTTTATATAGCAATGTGCATTCAGCTGAATCATCAATATGCCAATGGCATGCTCACAATTTCTCCCCGCTACTTTTTTTTTTTTAGACAGAGTCTCACTCTGGTGCCTGGGCTCGAGTGCCATGGCATCAGCCTAGTTTACAGCAACCTCGAAATCCTGGGCTCAAGCAATCCTTTTGCCTTAGCCTCCCGAGTAGCTGGGACTAAATACATGTGCCACCACGCTTGGCTAATTTTTTCTATATATTTTTAGTTGTCCAGCTTATTTCCTTCTATTTTTAGTGGAGACGGGGTCTTGCTCAGGCTGGTATCAAAATCCTGACCTCGAGAGATCCTCCTGCTTCGGCCTCCCAGAGTGCTAGGATTATAGGTGTGAGCCACCATGCCCAGCCTTTCTACCTGTATCTTAGACCTTCCTTCGGCTATCACCTTATTTTTTCCTGAAACATATTCTTTAATCCTTCTTTTAGTATAAAATCCTTGGTGGTAGACTCTCAGTTTTGATTTGTTTGTAATCTTTTTAAACCCTATTCTTGACAGATAATTTTTCTGAGCACATAATTCTGAGTTGACAGTTATTTTTTGTTCAGCACTTTGAGAACTTTATCCCCCTGTCTTCTGATTTCTATTGTTGCTGCTGAAGAGTTTAGTCATCATTATTTTGTAGACACTTTGTCTTTTGTAACTGTTTTTAAGATCTTTGTAATACATGTTCTGCAGTTTCACTACGGTGTGTGTAGCTGTGGATTTGTTATTCATGCTATGCAGTATATACTGTACCCTCATATCTGTGAAATCCTAATTTTCATGAGTTTTAGAAAATTCTCAGCCATTGCATCTTCAAATATTTGTTCTTTCACTATTATTACTAATCTATTCTGCCTCAACAATGACTACTCTACTATTTAACTAATTCAGTTAACATATTTTATTTTAAAAGTTGTATTTGGTTGTTTCTCAAATCTCTTTAGTAAATTTGGATAGAGTCTTAGTTCTTGTTTATTTTTTATCATATTATGATTTTCTTTGAACATTCACACATAGTAATTTTATATTCAGTATCTAAAAACTATATTATTTTAACTTTTAAAAGTATAAATTTATATCTAGTGTTTTTCTTTTTGATAGTTTACTCTTTGTAACATTTTCTTTTATGAGTAGTGATGTTTCATTATTACTGCAGATATAGTTCATGTTAACTTTTGGGGATCTTGAGCCCTATATACAGTCTCTTTCCTCCTGAGAGACTTTCCATTTGTCTCTGTCAGAAGTCATGGCGTGCTTCTGTCTTGAGGCCATTTCAGTTCCCTTCCAAGTTGTTTTAACACAAACCGTAAAAGCAGAATCACCCCAGTTGTAAATATTACCCAATACTAAACTTTACCAGCGATTCGAAAGATAGAAGCAATATCATACAGAGAATTAGCATTCCTTTCTGGAAAAATGTGAGTACAGCAGACCTAGCTTCCCATGTTACCTTTTTTCTACAACAGGACTTGTTTGGTTTCTGACTAACATATGGTGAGTCTAAAAAATATGTAAAAATATTGTTCTTAAAAGAAGCTGATTCACTTTTGGGCTCTCCAGTTTTCTATTCAATTTCACAGAAAATATTGACGTTTCTCATTCTCCAGGCAGCCATGCTTCATAAATACATAAATTCCAGGTTCATTTATAATAAGTAATCTAGATAAATTAGGTGTATCCTGATTGATTAGAGATTTTTGTTTTTGTTGTTTGTCTTTATTTTTGTGATAGGGACTCTTCATCATCTTTCCGCTAGTAAACACCATGAGCATGTTAACAAGGAACTCAGGCCCAAGTCAATCATTCTCTCTGGGAACTGCCCTTACAAAAATAAGTGAGTTACAGGCCTCTCTTTCTCAAAGCTGTTTTCAGATTTACTCAGAAAGTCTTGCTGCTGATTCAAAGTTGAGACTCTTGGATGTATTATTGATTACTTTTAAGACAAGTCTCCTTTATTGGGTGCACATCGCTCACAGCTTGTTTTTTGCAAAGTTTTTCTTCCTTTTTAGGAGGAATGGGAGTGTGCTCCTGTAAATTCATCCCACTTCATGCTAGGCCAGCAATAATTATGTTTTATGAAGAGTACAGCAGTTTTGTAATAGTAGGGTACCCTTAGCATATCTAGATTATTGATGAAAACTCATATTAAACATATAAACTATATAGAAATCAGGAAAATCATCAAGAAAAAAATCAAACAAACCTATCAAAAGGTGGGCAAAGGACATGAACAGAAACTTTTCAAAAGAAGATAGACTAATTGCCAATAAACATATGAAAAAGTGCTCAACATCTCTAATCATCAGGGAAATGCAAATCAAAAGTGATGAGATATCACTTATCTCTGGTGAGAATGGCCTTTATCAAAAAGTCCCAAAACAATAAAAGTTGGCGTGGATGGGCAGAAATAGGAACACTTCTACATTGCTGGTGGGACTGCAAACTAGTACAACGCCTGTGGAAAGTAATATGAAGATAACTCAAAGAGCTACAAGTAGAACTACCATTTCATCCAGCAATCCCATTACTGGACATCTACCCAAAGGGGAAAAAAGACATTCCATAAAAAAGACACTTGCACTCAAATGTTTATAGCAGCACAATTCACAATTACGAAGATATGGAAACACCCAAGTACCCATCAATATATGAGTGGATTAATAAAATGTGGTATATGTATATCATGGAGTTCTACTCAGCCACAAAAAACAATGGTGATCTAGCACCTCTTACATTATCCTGGATAGAGCTGGAGCCCATTCTACTAAGTGAAGTATCACAAGAATGAAAAAACAAGCACCATATATACTCATCATCAAAGTGGTATTAACTGACTTAACTGACCAACACTTAAGTGTACATATAGTAGTAACATACATTGGGTGTCAGGCAGGTGGAAGGGGAGGGAAAGGGTTGGTATATTCACAACTAATGGGTGCAGTGCGCACTCTCTGGGGCATGGACATGCTTGAAGCTCTGACTCAGATGGGGCAAAGGAAATATATGTAACCTAAACATTTGTATCCCCATAATCTGCTGAAATAAAAATAATAATAATATTAAAAAGAAAATATAAACTTTGACCACTAAGGGTATGATCTATGTAGGAAGTCATTTCACATTTAAAATTATCTTCAGAAGTAGACATTATTAGCATTTTGCCTTTTAACTACACAGTCCTTCAGCCATCTTTGCTAAAATAGCCAAACGTGAATTCGTGTCAGGTTGTATCTCAGTCCACAATCTCTGTGCTAAACTATACTATCTCAACTTATCTGTCACGCTTCTGTTGTCCCCATTCGGGCTCAGCAGAGTGATAGTAAATTCGTGCTATGTTTGATCACCAGTAATAGCTAAGACTGTGATCTACCGTGATGAACAAGATGAGATAGGAGTAACTTACTTGAAAGCCATGGGATGTTATCGGACAATACTGTGCAACTCTCAGATAGTCGTCTGCTGAATAAACTGCAAGCTCCGCAATACACGGCTGGAGGGAGGGCCACCTTTGCTACAAATCATAGTAATAACCAAAAACCCGGCACCAGCAGCTTCTGCACAGGTAAAAAATCATTGCCTCAGGGCAGATTTAGTTTGTACACAGCACTTACCAAGCAAGCTTTCCTCCTTTATTTTCTTTTAAAAATAACGACATTGTTATCTGTGTACACTATCTGAGGAGTGAAGCTTTTTCTTTTTTTAATAGCACTTAAATCCCTTTTGACATAATGTACACTATTGATATGAGAACAATGGGGCTGTAATTCATAATAGTGAATTTCAATGAATTTTAAAAAAGCATAACTAATGTAGAATCAAAGCGATTTTTCCCAGGAAATGTACCATGCACTCTTCCATGTAAAAATCATAAATAATACTCACATAAATCACTTCATAAGGACCTAAAAACATTCTTCTTTCTGCCTATAATTTTAAAAAGTTGGTAGCAGAAATTTTATTTTGTGTAATGATTATAATTCAACTGTTGAACCTTTATAACTGTTTCCTATACTGTAAAACCATATACTGTGGTTCCTATTTTACAGTGCCTGTAGTATGTAGATCAAATATGTGTCTTCCAGCTGCTGTTGTTCCTAGACTGCCTTCAGCCCAAAGGGAATCTCACTCATCATACCTGCAACAGTCCAAGAATACGGCCCCACTCATGCACAATCTGTCTGAATTTCAGATAAATCACAGATGTCTGCTAAATAATTGCTGTTGGTTTTAATTAAAACTAGCTTGCAACTCTTAAAGTCAATTAATATCTCCATAGTTGACCTTAATTTTCTCATTGAATAGCTTCTAATGAAGCATGACAATTTTTAGGTACACTTTGTAAGTTTTATTTCAAAGAGAGACAATTGTTCTATTTTAATATTTAAAAAGTCATAAAGTATCACTGTGCTTCCCACAAATACATGGCTGTAGTAGAAGATGTGATTTTTTGCTATCTCTGAAAGAATATTTTCCATACCAAAACAGAGACGACAATTCTATCATTCAACTATTGTATAATAATGTCTTTGGAATTCTTCATTGAGAAGATGATTTAAACAAATGATTATTTGTCAAGGCCAGAGAACAGCATTTTGCAAAGGACAAAAAGCAGTTCATAATATTAACAAGATATTCATGCCTACGGATTTTTTTGTAAGCCCTCAATTTCAAGTGTGTTTATAAAATTGAGCAAGCACCTTAAATGTCATTCTCTTGAGGCGTGCTTAGGACATGAATTAAGGATTTCATCAACTCTGAAAATATTTTGAACCTTATTTTACTTGCTATTTAGTCACTTATATTAATAGTTCCACTCTCGGTTTTGTTGTTGTTGTTTTTTTTGTTGTTGTTGTTGTTGTTGTCTGTTTTGTTGGCCCTGTGTGAAAAGACTATAAATGGAATGAAAGAGACTGATCCTTCTTAGTGTTTGCATTTAATTTCTCATTCCATGAGTGTCGTTGCATAAACAACTGTTAGCTACATATATTTCTCTAAATTTTTAAAAATTTATTGTGAGAGAAAAAGAGAGCCACAGAGTGATGACAATTAATGCTTTATATTATCTTTTATATTTTAAATTTATAGTTTTCTATGAATTAAAACATTTTCAATCACTTCAGTGAGTCAGTGATCATATTCGAGACACTGATAAACACATGCTATGTGTATGTGGCAGAATGTAATATATAACCACATATAATTTATTTCTTTATCTGGGCATGGAACTTAATTTAAGAACAGTGGAAGAAGGAAGAAAACCTCATTGGCCACAAGGGGAACCTACCTCACATTGAATAAGGTCTCACAGACTGCAATAATTTTGGCTTTGCTTACATTTTTATCCTAAAGGAAAACAAGTAGGTAAGTAAATGAAAACTGCTTCTCCTGAAATCAAGTATGCGGTTACCAGAGATTGCTGCCAGCATCAAGAACACTGTGGAGTCAATAAGAGCATGGACTTCCTACTAGACATAGTAGAGTTGAATCTCAATTCCCACATTTACTAGATCTTAGGCTAGTTTCTTAATCTCTTTCTTCTATGCAATTCATGAGCCTATGTAATTGCTATCAGCCCATGTAAAGTGGTCATGAGCATTACATGAAATAATTCATTCATAATATTTGACACAGAGCTAGCACATAAATAAACACAATAAATGGTAGCTAGTAGTATTAATATTTTAAAAGTTAGGACAAGGAACCACAGTTAAAAAAACAGAAAACAAAAAAAACCCCGAAAACCCAAAAAACCTGTTCCTGCCAGGTATATGGGTGGAAGAAACATTGACAGAAGTTTCCTAAATCTGCAGCATCTCATTGTCTAGATGGGGTTGTGTTGTTTATACATTTGTCGGTCTTGTTCAATTTAAAATTTCCCCAATTTTCCTAAAAGCGACCAATGTGTATATTCTGGTCTGGTGACATATTTCATTGGTTACCAAGTAAAACTGAATTGTATAATGACAGGGAAGAAGAACGTTCACACTATTTATTTATATATTTTACTTTCTGCTTATGAAGATGTCCTTGCTCTTTGATTTTGTTATGTCCCACTACGTCCCCACCACTTTATTAGAAAACATCTTCACCAGAGCCTTTTGGAAATATCATCTTAAAAATCCAAACCAAAATATTGGTTAATGGGAGAAATGCTTTTTATTAGAATATGCTGGGTTTTTGATTCCTTTCTCTTTTACGATGTCTATGTCATCTATTGTATGTAAGTCATCACTACCTTGTATTGTTGTTTAGAATTTGACAAATAATAAGTAGCATAATAATAATTCATGCCTATTTTTGGTCTTCCTCCCACAGGTTATTTGTAGCTTTCCCTCAATCAAAGTAAAATCAACTTATGGCGAAACACATGGGGAGGCAGTGTCAAAGAGAAAAGAGAAAGAAGGCAAGAATGGAAGCCAGGATATTTGACTCTGATTCTCAGGGCTCTCACCAGTCAACTCTAGCAAAACTTGTCTTAGAAAAGTCTTCATTTCTTATATCTAAGTTTGTTTACCTCTAAAATAAGAGGGTTGGAGGAAATAATCTCAAAGTTCATTTCTGCTCTATGAGTCCAAAGGACATCATATTTTGGTACAGCATATAATGTGTGCCACTTATTTAACAGAAAATAGCAGGTATGGAACTTGTGGAGCTTCTTAATAAGTAATAATTAAGGCAGACTACATTGAAGTAGACTGCTCAATATGAAGTTCATTACCATGCAGAGTCACAGAATTCTACCCTTCAAAGTAATAAAATGGCAGATGAGAAGTTTGTGAATATTCTAAAAACTCTTGATGGCAAATGGTGAAATAAATTTGTATTTTACTGACATGGAAAAGGTCCATATTATTTATAAAGTCAATAGGCAACATAAATAGATTTAATAGTTCTGAGATGAGTTTAATAAATATACGATTGGAAATCTGTAATGCAAATGTAGATATGATATAGTATACAGCTGCACAGTGTTGTACGGTACTACAGCATGCAATTTTAAGCAACTAAGAAGACTCAGTTATGTTAAAAGTATCCTCTCTGAATATTGTTAAAACAGCACCGTGCTCATTTTAAAAACATAATTAAGGAGGCTTAAGGAATAAACATAAAGTACTCGCCATCAAATTGGCACTAACGGATCAACACTAAGGTGCTCAGAGGGTAGTAACATTCTTTGGGGGTTGGGGGGTTGGAGTGGGTAAGCTCACAACTAATGGACACAGTGAGCGTGGTAGGGGGAAAGGGCACACCTCAAATCATGGTTTGGGTAAGGCAAAATCATAACACGTAACCAAAATGTTTGTACCCCCATAATATACTGAAATAAAAAAAGAATAAACATAAAAATCCACTCTCTTTGAATAAATGGCTGGTTAGAAATGCAAATATAAAACCACCTTATATTTAGATTTTTAAATGCCATAGAATCCATGGAAAGGAACTTTTCTGTCATTTAGGAACTGAGAATTTGGCTATGGTATGGTCAAAAGCCAGAGTAAATGAGCAGAACTAGTTTACACTTGGGCTCAAGACCATTGATCTAGTGAACCTGAAATTAGAAACAAAATTTCCACTGGCTTTAAAAGACTAGATTTTTACTCCCAAGGGGATCTGGCTGAGTAGTTCAATTAAAGATTGATATGTCCACTGGCAAAATGGTGTATTTAAACCATTACTTATCCTTTGGGTTTCGCAAAACTTGAACATTTTCTGTAATAAAGAATTTCAGAGTCAACGAGAATTAAGTTTCTTTTCGTATTATACAAGAAGAAAACACTTTTCAGGTTAACTTCCAAAGGGTATTAAAAAATCCATATTAATGAAAATATGGAAAGAATTTTATTCCATGAACCTTTCAACTCCATTTAAAACCATCTATAATACCATGGCATCTAATTATCACTCCTACAGCTCTTTTTTTTTTTTCCTTAGGAGTTCAAAGCAATTTACATAGTTAATTCACTTTAACAAAGAAAATCATTTAACAGGATAAAGGAAACTGAGGCCCATAAAAGTTAAGAAATTTGGTCACTATTATACAATTGGTGATGAAGGAATGAAATTTATCACTTGCTATAGAAATAAGGTGGTGGAGTTCAATAATATTCTTCCACTTAAATTCTGTGCAATCTTAGAAAATCACTTAATGTCTCTGAGCCTCATTAACTCTGTAAAACTGAATAGTCTTTCTTGTTCAGGGTTACTACAAGGTTCAGAGGCATTGAAATAATACGTATAAGATTTGCTAAGTCATAAAATGCTATATTTATAAGCTATGTGATTCATGCTTCTGTTGAAGTCACTGAAGGAGGATCATTTGTTCATTTGATTCTTGGACCAAGAAGCTTGAACGCCTCATACTTATCGTACAGTACAATAAATACATATGTATCCATTTCCCCACTACATTTCTTTACGCAAGGTGGACTCCAGCTCTAAATGCATATAGTGCGGTTGGATTATTAGAATAAAGCTGAATAGGGCTCATGAGTTACTGGGAGCAGAGAGTGAACGCAGTATGGGGAGGAAACACTGACAATCATTGAGGAGGACCAGGGATGTGCACTAGAACAACGTCAATCACAAGATATCAGGGGCATATATCAGTACAAAGATATAGTTAGAGGACAGTGCAAAAAGTCAGGACTGAGGGTACCAGTAACAGGTTAAGAAAGAGTATAAAACAGTTGAAGCCATGGGATTCCAGATGCAGATCCTGAATAACTTACAGACCAAAAGATATTTTTATGGATGTTGGCTGCATTGCACAAGGATAACTCAGTTCAGTGAAAGGGATAGGATATGCTAGATGTCAGAAACTATGCACCACAAAACCAGAAAAGGATGTGAACGTATCTTAGATTTCTTCCAATGGGAGATGGTATGGCATCTCTCACTCACTATTCCTAATTTTGTGATGGTGTCACATTATCAATGTCCAGCCTGGAGGGGTGGAAGAGAGTAGTGTTAATTGAACCTAATAAAAATATGTTAAACTCTTGTGATTTGTTTTTCTGAGTTGAAAAGTCACTATGCAAATATAGAATGTCATTGTGTAACAGGCTTGTTAAATATAGAACTAAGCCAATATTTGTAACATTTATCTAAAATACAAGGAGGACAACTCATTTATTTATTCAATCATTCATTCTTCTGTCATATATTATCTACTATGTGTTAGTTATGTCCTGAAGAAAGACAAGAATTCGCAGCCTTTTGACAAGACAACTTGGGATGTTCTTCCCAACTTGGAAAGTTACTGGGATACTTGGGAAGAGTCACAACAAATGTGTTGAGTCCTGAATACAGCATCTTTTGGAACACTACAAAATACTATGAGAGATCAGAGAGGTATATTTGAGAAAGCTGAAGTTTGGTAGAAACTATGTAACAAGAGTATATTAATAGTTAGAACTAGAACTATACATAATCACATTTTGTAGTTTTTAATTCCTAATGCTATGAGAAAATTTATGACCCTTCTATTAGTCAGGGGTAATAACAGAAGCATACATAGATAACCAAATAGAAGAAAACTTATAATTTGGTTATTATTTTGCTCCACTTCAAGTGCAGAGAGTCCTCTAATAATCAACTTTTCATTTATGAATAAACTCAGATTCAAACAAATCTATGAACTAAATCAAAATCAAGCTAATACATGAGAACAAAATTTCTCTGTAATTATTTTTGAGTGACAGGGTATTGTTATTCTGAGACTCATGTATATAACATGGGGTAAAGTAAATGAGTAATTAGGATAGATCTATTCTGCTATTTCTCTTAACTGTTATAACCATGATTTTCAATTTGGAAGAAAGAAGATACAGATGCTGTTCAGAAAAATTAAATAAGCACTACTATAATCCTGCAATTGGATTGTAAGTATCAATGTAATCTACTCCTGAGATATTTTATTCTTACTAATCCTGCAGCAATGAGCATTTCCAGTAACCTGATTGTGTTCCTGAGATATCATTTCTCAATAAAAGAAACCAGATCTTGGAAAAAACTAAAGAGAGAGAGAGAGAGAGACAGAGACAGAGACAGAGAGAGAGATACAGAGAGAGAGACAGAGAGAGAAAGACAGAGAGAGAGACAGAGAGAGAGACAGAGAGAGATATCATTCTAAGTTTGGAGCTTCTGCGTAGGATGAAGAAGCTAGCAAAGACTGTTATGGTCACAGTGAAAGACTCCAGGAGCCAATCTGAAGAGATTCCCACTGGCTGATATAAAGAAATTTGAGCTTCAAAAAGGATTATAATTGCTGTTGATGGAACTCGATCCATATATTTGAATCCATGAATTCCTTTGTTATCAAGTAAATGTTCATATTCAAGGAATGAAAAGGAAACAATTTGTTGACTTGGAAACTGATAAATAAAGGGATTTAATTAAGCACGCATGCTTTTCTTTAAAATAATTTTTACTAGTGGGTACTTTAATAGCATGTAAAAAGGAAATGTCTCTTTATAAAAGCATTTCAACTAACAAATGAAAAACAAATGATAGAATTAGAATATCATCATTTTGCAAACTCAATGTATTAATGGAAGTAGACATATTCATCAATAGCTACTAACATCATAAAGAGAAAGACAAGCAGACCTTATCTACCTCCTAAGGAAAGAATCCACCACTACCACCAAAAGGATCAAACCTGGGTCTCATTAGGTTTCAGGGTCCAGCATCCAATTTGTGGGAAATACAGAAGTTCTGGCAGCATGTTGAACTGCACTGTGAATGTGCAATCAGAAAAATCCAGATCCAGACTGTGGGAAACTCTCCAGGTCAAATGGCCTAGTTTTTTCAATAGATGAGTTGTAAGGAAAGGAAAGGGATGGAGGGAGACCCTGTGGATTAACATGGATTAAAAAGACATTATTTTTTAAATGTGTGAAACCAAACTATAGGGATGAACTCACGGGCAATAAAAATTAATTCTAGGAAGTAACTATTTAAATTCAGGAAAGTGGTTATTTATGTATGGAGAGAAAGGTTTGATATTAGGATGTGGCACAGCTTCTGGAACACTGACAAAATTTCTAGCTCTTGTCCTGGGTGGTAATTACTAAAGTGTTCACTTTATAATAACTCATTAAGCTATAAAGTTTTTGCTTTTCTTTGTTTATATATTTTATAAGAGTAAAAATAAACATCAAATTGACATAGACTATTACCAAAATTTGTCATCAGTTTTGGCCACATTGTCCATTAGTATATGGTCTGTTAGCTGTAATTACATTCATTTTTTAGATGGTTTATGAAAATGTTTAATATAAAATATTCAATAATTTAAAATTGGACAGTGTTAAGATTGCCAGTAAGAGTAATATGATAGATATAAAAGTAGAAATAATATCATTAAATTGAATGTTTTGAGAAACTGGTACATGTTACTTACATAATGTCACCTTGTGTTTATGCTTTTTTAATACTCAACCTCTGATTATTGGAATACCATCTGAAACCAACAATAATGATTCCATCAGAAAGCTGCACTCTTATGCAAAATGAACAAAATGAAGTCTCCTGCTAACAGTTTCAGATTCCATTTTCAGAGAACTAGGGGGCAGAACTTTTCTTTTCCTTTTTTCCTGTTCTTTTTGTTTTTCTGGAAAGTATCTTCGATTGTGATATATTTTACTTGTGTTTGTTTAGAAAACTCTACTGTCCTTAGGGAATGAAGCAAGAAATTTCCTTCCAAAAAGGTGTTTAATATTTTAATATTATAGGTCCTGGCTTTGTTTGCTTTATACATTTTCATTAAATGTTGTGCCTTTGGAATTAGTACAGAAATTTATAGATCAAGTACATAGTGTAATAATAGTTTTAATGGAAGTAAAATATAACTCAGGTGAATTTAGGCACAAAATATATTTATACTAAAGCAGAGAAACAAAAGTTGTTTCAAGGTTTTTTTTTTTCACTCTATAGTGTATTCATATATCAATTCATTTTATTAGTGAATTCTAGAATCACTTGTTATAAAGATAAGTAGAGCCTTTGAATATAACCAAACGTTTTGTTTGGATGTATTTCAAAAGTATTACTACTTTTATGACTGTGCAGATGACAAGCCAATGGTAAGTAAAAGAACATAGTACTCATAAGTGTGCCCTTTTAAAAAGCTGTTTTGCCTTAGTGTGTGTAATCACAGTTTCCATTTATTTTTTCCTTAAGGACTATGCATCTTTCTTTATTTAATTAAATTTGTTTAATGATATTAATGTGGCATCTGTTATAACATTATATTCATATATAAATATATAAAGAATAGTATTACACATCATGGCAAGTTCAGAAATATATCTGTTATGTTCCTATGTAAGCCAACCAAACTAATAATTTTAATCAGTAGACTGAATCAGAAGTAAACATTCTACCATCAGGCATCTAGACATAGATCTCTAGATGAGAAAATCAATTTTACATTTTAATAGGAGGTTTTCCAGGTTTTCGTTTTTGTTTTTTGTTTTTTTTAAATTTGAGGATAAATTGAAAGCTGTACTGGGGGGGGCGGAAGGCAGGCAATGGATCCACAAAATTTTTCATCATATTTCCCCTCCCTTCAATTCTCTGCCATTTTGTTGTTTTCTAGACCATAAATGAATAGAAAGCACGTTTCCCAGTGCCGGACATTCAGTAAGTGTTGGATAGTCGTTGTAAGAGAAATGCCTCTGTGTTATCATCAAGATCCAAATTCCAGCTCTTAACACCAGGCTAATGATCCATTTTGAAAGAAAAAAATCATTTTTTCCCTAAGTTAATAGCAATTACGACCTGCAATTATTTATAATTTATGCAATCCAAATTAAGCTGCCTAATGTTAACATCATCTGAATAATCATTATATTAACCAGGATTTGCACTTTAATCAACCTACATCAGTCATTAAGGAATTGTAGAGCTCTGATTTTTTCAGATCTCTGCCAGTTTCAAATCTAGTCAGTTGAACATTGTCCTATAACTGAAAACTATTCTTCTTTGTATTTATTATTTTATATTTTCTTTGAGAACTTGATTTTATTATTTAGGGTTTAAAGATTGTGTTACACTTAGTTCAGCTCTCAAGGGTCAACAATACTAATGACACGTAATTGTTACATTATTTGGTAGTTTCACACCTCAATAATTTGAAGATTGCTTTGATCCTAAGCAAATGGTTACTTCCAAGGAAATTAGACATTAGACCCTGTGTCCCCATGTTTTTAAGGCAACTCATGCTAGTTCTAACTATAGTTAGATCAGGCCTTACAGAAGGAATGCAGTTAGCCATTAGGAACCTAAATAACCACTGTGAATATTATTCACTTCCAGTTTAGATGTTATTGCTATGAAACTGAAAAGTCTGCTAAATCAGATAAAACTTGTCAAATACAACAAAGGTGTTGGATTTCTTCCAAAGGTATATGAAGTTAATACACAATTCACTCCCATTTTGATACTTTATGGGGAGAGGAAATATGGTTGTATTGGTGAGATCAATGCCTTTGTTTTTTTTTAAAGGTAGCCTTTAATTTGCCCATAATTACAAAAAAAAAAAAAAAAAAGCTGGGGAAAATTTTCCTATGTGAAATGTAAATTTAGTTTTCTGATCCAGCAGTCTATATCTAGACACTTGATGGTACAATGTTTACTTATGACTAAACCTATGATTGAAATTGCTAGTTTGATTGACTTTGTAGTAACAATAAATATATTTGTGATCTTGCCCTTATGTATAAATCCTACACTTTTATCAGTTTAGCCATATTGTGTCAAGTGCAGTCATTATTGAAAGTTTAAAAATGACATTAATAATATCCATATGTGGTCTACTCTCACAGAAGAGTTTCCTAGAGATTATTCAAATTTTATCATTACTGACAAGCATATATTGAAGGTTGCTGGTAGGGCTGGGGGATGTAGGGAGTAGAGGAGTGGAGTGATGGTCGATGCTTGGAGACCATTGTCTTTTTCCTTGGACAAAGTTACCTTTCTAACAATAGATTTATGAACCTGGTGGATATATGGTTACATCTTTTACTATCAGTACTATGAGTTTAAAAAAAAAAAAATCCCACCTTTCTCCTTCGTGCCACATTTATGCAATCAAATTTATCTAGAGAGCCGTTAAACTTTTTTCTCCTTCCAAATACAGGCACAGCATATATCCCCAATCATAGACCCATTTATTATGCTATTCCCAATTCTACCGGCAAAATTAGTGTGCCTACCACTGAGAGTGGTGCCTTCCAATTAGGTGGCATGGCAGGGGGCAAGTGTAAATCAGCATTTCTATTTCCAGATAGCATCCTTAAGCTAACAGTGCTACTCAATATATTGCATCAGCCAGGAGGCTAAAATTGCTCAAAACTTTCTGGAAAATTTTAATTGTGACATTTTAAGATATATCCCTAAGGGAGGAGTTACCCTTTTCTAATCATCTTTGCCACATAGTTCTGAGTTTAATACGTTAAATGCAGAAGCAAACTGAACAGAGGTAAAGTCTATGAAAGGCAACATGTCACAAAGTAAGCTGCACTCTGCTCAGTCCAGATCGATTGATTGTATATTACCAATTCCTCACATTTAGCCCGTCAGGAAGTTACCCAGCTGATAATCCCATTTTCTGGTGCATAGCTTGAAGAAATGAATAGACTTCAGCTGTGTATTCATAACAAATATTGTTCTAAGAAAGTGACTAAAGATTAATACATCTTGTATTATCCTGTATAGAGCTGGAGCCCATTCTTAGAAGTGAAGTATTACAGGAATGGAAAAACAAGCACCACATGTACTCACCACTAAATTGGTACTAATTGATCAACACTTACGTGCACATACGGAAGTAACACTCATCGGATGTCGTCAGGTGGGAAGGGGGAAGAGGCGGGTGGACGGGATGAGTAAATTCACATCTGATGGGTGTTATGCGCACTGCCTAGGGGATGGGCACGCTTGTAGCTCTGACTCAGGACGGGCAAATGCAATATATGTAACCTAACATTTCTATCCCTGTAATATTCTGAAACTAAAAAAATTAAAAAGAAAAAAAAGAAAGTGACTAAGATTTCTGTTTGGGAGGTAGAAGATTTAGAGAGTGAATGGTTCAAGAAGTTATTTCTATGCTTGCCAAAATCCCTATGTAAAGAATGTAAGTTTGAGTATACCGATTTCATGAAAAATAAACAAAAGTTAGGCTCTCTTTCATGTAAAATATATTAAAAATTCCAAATCTTATTTCTGTTTATCTACTACTCAACATCTATGCACAAAGGGCAAGATCTTTGAAATAAGTTCAAGATTGAAATCATCACTTTGGATTTTGACAACTCAATTTCTCAGCGTTTCACTTTCTTCTCTGTAACTCATATGAGACTATGTGCCTCACACAATTCACAGGTCCAGATATGAAAATGTATGTGAAAATAGAAACATTCAGAGGCCTGAATCTAATAAAAATGTATAGAGAAAATGACCCTTTTAAATTTTTTTCACACTTTATTGGGTAAAATGAGTTTTATCTTCAAAAAATATTAATTTTGAGATGTTGATAAATATAAGTGGTGTTCAATCAGAGGGTGTTGTAGGGTTGATTACTGTCGCAGAACCCTGGCTCTGAAAATCCCACCTTACTTGGAATTGAAATCACTGTAATTGGCTGTCTGCGTTTTGAAATTTGTTCTACTTCTCGGGCCAGGCTTGGTGGCTCATACCTATAATCCTAGCACTCTAGGAGGCCAAGGTGGGAGGACTGCTTGAGCTCAGGAGTTTAAGACCAGACTGAGCAAGAGTGAGATCCCCTTCTCCATTAAAAATAAAAAAATCAGCTGGGCATCATAGTGCATGCCTGTAGTCCCAGCTACTTGGTAGACAGAGGCAGGAAGATTGCTTGGGCCCAGGAGTTTGAGGCTGCAGTGAGCTACCACAACGCCAAGGCGCTCTACCCAGTGGGACAGAATGAGACTCTGTCTCAAAAACATGAATAAATAAAAAATAAAATAAAACTTGTTTTACTTCTTTACTTTCCCAGTCATCCTTTCTATGGCTGTCAGACGAATGTTACTAAACTATGGTTCATTATATTTGTTACTTATGTAAAAACCTACAAGCATCCCCCATTTTTTATCAGTGGAAGTTCAGACTCCAGAGATTACATTCCAGTCAAAATTTTCCTCCTTTTTTTCTAAAACCATTTATCTGCCTGACTCCCCAGTGCAACCTCTTGACATGTTCCAATAAGAGTCAATCTTTTCCACTACATACTATGCCGTTTACCACTTCTTACTTCTTTTCATTCCCTTTATGCCTCCTTCAGTGTGTTTCTGCAAACATGCTAACTGCGCTCTTCAATGTTGTGGGCTGACTTGGAATCATCTCGTTCTATATCCTGTTTCTCTAAATGAATATTCTACAAAATTGAGCACAGACATTGAAATCAGAGACTTAAATCCCATTTTTCGTACTTGATGGCCCAACACAACTTTGCAAGCCTAAGCCTATTTATCGTTAACAACATGACATCAGGACTCCTTACCTTTACAAGTTGTTTTGAAAATTATGAAAACACTGTATGTATACAAAGTACTAAGCATAGTGACTGGCGTATAATAAATTTTCAATAAATGTTGACTTTAGCTATGGTTATGATTGTTATTGTTGTATATTTTCTTACACAATGCTCTGTTCTTTGATTATTTCATATACAACATTTCTTGCGTGTTATCCCTTGTATATCATCTCTAGCACATCTTTTCCCATGTAGTAGTCAGAACAATGCAAAGTTGTCCACACCCAAATCCTGGAATTTGTAAATAAGTTAGGCTATGTGGAAAAAGGCAATTAAAGTTGAACATATAAGGTTGTTAATCAGCTGACCTGATTATAGAGAGTTTATGCTGGATTATCCAAGTTGGTGCAATGTAATTACAAGGTCCCTTAAAAGTATTAATAAAAGAGGGACACAAAAGTGTCAGAGATAGAGATATAATGATGGCAGCAAAGTCAGACAGTTGCTATGTTGCTGGTGTTGAAGATGAAAGAAAAGGATCAGAAGCTAAGACGTGTGGGCAGCATCTTTAAACTGAAAAAAAAACAAAAACAAAAACAAGGAAATAGAGGACATAGATATTTTTCCTGAAGCCTGCAGAATGGAATGCAGCCCTGCCAACACCTTGATTTTTGCTCAGTGAGACCTGTATTGAACTAATCACCAGAATTGTAAGATGCTAAATTTGTGCTGTTTAAGCACTGAGTTTGTAGTAAATTTTCCACAGCAGCAAAAGAAACCTAATGCACTCCAGTTCTTCACAACAGCACCCAGCATGGTATTGGCACATAGGAGGTACTCAATAAATATGCATTTACTTAAAAGCCCATCCTTATGCTGCTTTTTTGACATGCTAAAAGAAAAAAAAAAAGTATAAAGAGAAGCGAAAGACAGAATAGTCTCTTTCTACAGCTCTTAAATCTAGCAAACAATAATCCTGACTGCAAGATATAACATGTCTGTTGCTCTTTCTTTAAAGAGAGAATTAGTTGAAAAGACAGGCTTTGGAGTCACCCAAATCAAGGTTGAAATCTCAGATTTATTTCTAAATACCTGGATGACCCTTTGGGATTGGAGCCTTTTTAAATATATTCTATGTGACCACTACATTACTTCATGTAGTTTCCACACACCTAAAATTGTAAAAATCTCCAACCATGTGTATAATTCCAAGTAACCTATGCACCTCTGTCCCCCAAGTGACCATCTATCTTTACACAATGGTATAGAGAGGGGTAGCAGGGTTTGGTAAGTAGTGCACTATTATGTGCTTATGGGTGAAGAGACACGTCCACAAGGGAGGGGAGCCCCCACTGCTGAAATACAACCTGGCCTTAGAACCCACAGTCTGAGCCGGCAGGTGCCACTTCCCTGTGAGACTTCTTCACAAATGGTCACAGCTGCAAATTAATAATTCTGAGTCTGATGCACATGACAATTGAAAATTTTTCAGCTTATTTTAGTACTGGTTCCCAGACTTCAGTTCTGATGATGGTATTAAGTGGCTGGGAGTCGAAAGATACAGGTATTAGTACCAAGTGTCCAAGAAGCTTAAATCCGCCAAGCGTGGAAGGTACCCAAAACACACAAACAAAAAAAACCCCTCAAAATCTTTGAGCCCCAGTTTTCTCACCAGCAAACTATGATAAAATGGCTTTCTTGTGCATTTTTTTAAATTAAAATTATATGTGAAGTAGCAAACAATGTGCCAAGCACAATATAGGCAACTAATAAGAAGAAAGCTTTTATTTTAAATGGGATAAACACTAATAGCCCAGGAGAAGAAACCACTGCTCTGTACCCTTAGAAAATGTTCAAAGGAACTTGTTGAGCTGTGTCATCCCTCAAAATCTTTGAGTGTCTGAAAAAAAGAAGAGTTTATTGATTTTCTATACTCAGAAGTGCGCTTAGGAGCAACACCACTCCTGAGAAGCCACTTGGAAAACACCCAAATAGTCTGGAAGGTCACATTACTTCTTTTTACAAATCATATCATCAGAACATTCCAGAAACTAGAATGTTCAACCTCACGTGTTCCTGGGCATTGCTAATGTGCGAAATCACTGAGCTATGCAGTATAACATAAAAATCAGTAGCAAATTCTCAAGAAAAACAATTGTATTTTTAAAAATATATAAATAAAAACAGTAATTGTTTCATTACGGTATGGCACAGGAAAACAAAAACAAAAAAATTTGAATGAATATGGCCAGTTTCTTAAATCATCAAAAAATAATTAAAACAAGTGAAACCAACCCAGGCTACAACAACTTATGAGCCCAAATTTAATGAGTTGTGGAAAATGCAATAAACTAAACAAATCACACATTACTATTAATTAATGGGCTGTAAAAGACTTCCAGGTGGCTTAGGCAAGTAACGCTTTTTATTTTATGTGTTAGAAAAAAAATGTCAGCAATTATGATATAAATATAAGTTATCTTACCTATTTTTATTTAAAAATTTTGATACTTTTGCCTCACTGTAACTAATTACTCAGGTTAGTTAAGTATATTTCTCAATTATCTAAATCAAGTTGTATTTGTGTATCATTTCTCAGTTATTTTATATCATATGATATTCATTTCAACATATACATATGGTAAGTTTATAAGCCACTTACAATGTCACTTCTTGACATCCTGGGTACTAACTTCTCCCTCACTTCTCCCTAGGAAGAGCTGTCTTTAGATTCAACAGTGCTCTCTTAACTAACAAGTGCAGTTGCTTTATCCTTAGTCCCTTCAAATAGCATGGCTAAATTCGATGTGACTGTCAAACCTTCATACTTGACAATCTCTCTTCCCTTATTTTCCATGGCCACACTTCTCAGTTTCTCTGCTTCTCCTGCATCTGCTCTCATTGACTTTGTCATGTCTGTTTTTTTGTTTTTTCTTTCCCATCTCTCTCATTATATTGGGCTCCACTTTGATGAAAGAAAGAGCAATGAACTTATGTTCTACTTTGCCTTTCACTAGGAGAGAGGCCATAAACAGGAGAGAGATATCATCTCAAACCCAATAAAGGGCCACCAGAAAACTAACGTGCACCTTTTCTCTTGAGCTAATGTTGATTCTTATTTATGGTTAGGGTTAATATTTTATAATAAAGCAGTACAAGTTATGGCCTAGATTAGCATTCATTCCTTTTAGTGTAATCACAGCCACTTCTTAACCAAACATGCAAATACACACACACATTGTCACATAAATCTCGTAGAATTTATCATGATTACAGTAAATTGAATCATGGGGTTGCATGTCTTTATTAAGCCATTGAGAAAAATCATCTCATTTAATAAATGAGGTTCGAGGAGGTGAAAATTTCTCTAATGAGCTTTTTTATTTATGCAAGAGTGAAATATCCAGTGAGCTGCTTTTCTCTCACTGAGATCCTTTTAAAAGTAAATATTTGAATCATTGTTTGGCCTTGTGATTTTCCCATCATTGTCATTTACTAGTGATCAACCGTTGTAAAGTTATATATGATTAATAATTAATTGAAAATTATTTTCCAAACTAAATAATGAAATATATTTTAATTGAGTTTCAAAAGAAGGAAATAACGAAGAAACTTAGATTTTAGTACAGGGTTGTGTTAAAATGTACAAGAGAGTTTTTGTTTTTCTTTTTCTCTCCTCTGTACAAGGTCGTAAATTTGGGAAATGTGATAGGCCTACAAAGTCTGTATAATCTATGAATGAAGAAAAGCAATTCTGTTTTATAGTTTTATAGGGAGATTATAATTTGTCTCCATGTCAGAGGCTGGGGGAAAAATTACATTTGTTATAAGCAAAGATGAAGGATATCACTTTGTGGCAGAAGAGTTTCAATGGATCCTAGACAAGGACAAAATTCCAGTTCAAAAAAACCATGTAAAAATGTATGTATTACTAAATTTTATTTATCCTTAGTTACGTGTCATGATGAAATGTATTTGGCAACATCAGAGAAAACTCATATTAAATATGATGCAGAGATGCCAGGGTTGTAAAGGTAAACAAGATTAGGTTGATAGTTAATTTTTATGCTTTATATTTAAATACTCATTTAGCCTTATCCATATTTACAATACCATCCAGGTTATGTTAGGAAAAATATACTATATGTAATTAGAGTAATATTATAAATTTTAGATTACTAGTACCTTCAAAATATGGAAACTTAGATCATAAATTTTGGAATGCAGTTAAAGCCTGTTTCCTAAACATTAATTTTGAAAGTAGAAAAATACTTCTTACTATTACCGTTCAACTGATTTCAGTTTACACTCAAAGCAACAATAGCTATAAATTTTAGGTGCTAGAAAGTAGTTTGAACTACAGTAGGATATCTGGATATCCTTAATTTCTAACACTAGGCCTTGTAAGTTGAGTACATTGAGTACATAGGCGGATTGTACTTATTTTGTAAGATCAAACATAGGCAAATGACATTGCTGAGACCTCCAGTCTTGATGTATTCCCTCAATCTAGTATGATCTGATGACATTTATAGACAAATTGCCTGAATTCTATTTATTTTACATCATCTATAAGTAAGACTATTTGGATTTTCACCTGAACATTCATTAAAAAAGCAATATGAAGTTATCAACATAATATAAAATATGCATTGCTTGATTTATTGGAAAAAAAAATAACACTAAAATGAAAGCCATGCAGGAAAGGTGGCATGCATGTTCTCTGTGTGACATTACATTAACATAATCAATGTGAATAGGTAAATCAAAGGGCAGCCTATGTGAATACACTGAAGTATAGATTTTAAAAAAGATGAAATAAATGTGCATAAGTACATCAGATGCATTACATAGAGTAAGTTCATGTCTTTAATCTGAGCTGTGTGGCCACAGGTAGGTTATCTGACCTTTTTCATTTCAATTTCCTGATCCCAATATTAGAGATTACGAGACCATTCAGCATAACCTCAGGGTTGTTCAGATGATTTAGATAAATATCAACATGCAAACCTTCCACAAACATTAGGGGAAATTATTCCTTTTATTTTATTAAGAGATCCAGATCTAGAGTGAGACAGAGCAGGGATTTAGTTTCAGTTTCATCTCCTTTTAATTATATTACCTTGAGCAAGTTAGTTACCTCCCTCAGACAAAATTTCATGATGCTGAAAATGTTTAAACATGGATAATGCTTATTTGTGGAATTTTTATGTGTGATTAAATGTGAGAGTAAATATAAAAATTTACCCTGGTTGTCTGGCACATAATGATCATTTAATACATCTTAACAATCACCATTAGCATTGTCATTGAATACCATTAATGTTTATATCATTAAATATAAACACCATAGAAATGCCTTTGATATTTCAAATAAATTGTGCATGGTAATATATTTTTATTATAATGTTTATTTTAAAAACAAAGCCTTGTTTTTTTTTATTTCTAAAAGGAGGTGAATCAATTAATTTAAAAATATTTTTAAAACATTTCAAGAAATAACTTTCCCCCCAAAACTCTAAAATATAAATATCACTAAATTTGATGAATAAAACCACTACCACAGCATATTTTCTAAAGGAAAAGACATAAGCTTATTTTTCAAGAAGGTTTTAAAAAATCAGGATTAGGAAAACATTGATAGCCTTTTCTATTCTTAGTGTTTTTATAATGGAATTTAGAAAATAATTATCAGTTAATTTCCTAGACCTGATTGCATATTGCTACACAGGGACTCAGAAATTTTGTTTAATAAACATGCTAGTTCCATCCCAGCAATCATACTATTTGTTATTTTGTGAATTTAATGACTGTTTATGAAATTCCATGAATTTTAATTTAAATAAGTCTGTTACAGTTGTGATTTCTTAGGTGGATGATTTACTATGTTTATAAAAACAGAATTGATATTAATGACCTCATTTGATATTCTTTACTGACAGTTTATAGACACATTTTTGGTTATTCTGTTGTGACAGATGTGATCTTTAAAATGCTATTTAATTTTCTGTGAGCTTAGGGAAGACAATTCTCTAAATTCATCCACCTATTAAGAGTTAGGAAGTAAACACTGTTTTTATTCTTACCATGGCCTGAAAAACAAGATTTTAAAAAAACTGTATGAGTAAACTATTGTTTCTGGATCTTTTGACATGAGTTATAGCATTAGCACTGGGTAGACACTTTAAGTGTTGACAACTGAAATAGAATAACATTTGCAGGTACATTTTCAAAGAACTTAAGAGCAAGGTTTGTTGCTTAGTTTGATAAATTCTGTCACTACATCCTGACTCTAAGTTTACAACCCAATGAGGCTATGAAATGGATGAGAAACTTTTATTGCCAACAGGATCAATAGAGAGATGTTGCTAGAATTCTAGATTCATGTTTAAAAAGGAAAGTCAGAGAGTTTCCTTCTCTCTGTACTCAGGGTCATATCTACAATCACTTTTTAAAAAGGGTAACTTTTCCATATTTCTCTGAGATAGTTTGCCTCAGATATCTAGTATGATATGTAAGATATTACCAGTAATAGGCAAAATAATATGTAAAACTATTATTACTGTACTTACACAGGATGGCAACACATTTGTATTAATATTAACATTAATTATATTTATTAATCATAGTTATTAATGTCCATTTTAAATGTAATAGTAATCTCAATAACTGCCATCTATTTGGGCTTTATAATTGATAAAATATCTCTGCATATTGTCTAATTATTTTGATTCTCTATTGCAGTTGTTAGAGATAGCTGTGTATAATCCTCCTAAGGAATCATTCTTTTCATATATCTCAGAAGAGGGTTTTTTCAGAGGGTAGTGGCTACTGTAGTGCTGGAGGGTATTTTATTCATTCACTCACCCATTGTGCAAGCATTCACTAAGTGTTGACTCTAGACCTAGAGGTTAGGTATTAAACTAAAATAGATAAATAAATAAATACATACATAAATAAGGCATAAAATCTGTTCTCAATGAATTTGCAGTCTAGTAGAATCAATGATGTGCTTGGAATGGCCCAAGTCATTGACATAAATGGTTAAAATGTAATATATCAAGAAATAAATATAAGGAACATATGAGAAAGACAGAGACAGAGACAAGGGAGGTGGGTTGTTGAACAGTAGCCTGGCAAGCAGGAAGAACATGACACATAAAGACATGGTATCATAAATGAGAATGAAATGCTTTGAGGACTATATATAGTTTGGTATAGCCTAATAATTATAGAGAAAGTTGACAAAACAGCCAGAGTTCAAATATTTCATGGCCTTGAGGCCATTTGTAAGAGTGCGTACTTTATTGAGACAAGGTAGCCATTTCATTAGCCATTAAGTCTATCACTAGGAATATGAATGGGTTAAGACAAAGAGTTACTATTATTCATTATCTTCACTTTTACCCAAGAAATATTAATGTGATCAGCTTGTCTTTTGCAAAACCTTTAAGGTCTTCCAGTTCACTCCAGAATTAAGTGCATACTCCTACTCCATACTTGCTCAAGTCCTACAGCATGGGCAGAACATAGATCTGGCATAGAGAAGTTATCCCGGTCCCATCTCATCCCATCACAGTCTACACCTACACTATAAGCATCATAAATATAACTTTCAGAGATACAATGTTATCCATTTCATAGAAAAGATTGAATGTCCACTGTCTAATGATATCCTAAGAAAGATATGAAAGATGATAAGGTTGTTTTAATCTGAGCTTTCCTACACAGACTCATACGCATAAGTTATAGTTGGAACCAAGGCTGACATTACAGTGAGCTAAGGAGGATTTTCATTAAAAAAAAAAAAGAAAGAAAGAAAAGAAAAAGAAAACAAAACTGCTGTTTCAGCTACAAAAGCCGACTTATTAGAATTTACAATGAGAAACCCTAGCTGTAGCCCTCAAAATTGCCAAAAATACTAAATTTGACTCAAAACAAAATAAAATAAAACATTGCAGAAAGTTCACTCAGGTACTGAGACCATGAATTTACAGGTGCATAGGCCCTTCTGTGCAACACATAGATAATTACTCGGCCTTCAAGAAAGATAACTAAGTTATTCTGTTTCCTCCCCTCTGCATTTGTTTGAAATGAGAAAAATATCAGTTTAACTTAACCACCATGTGACTCTTTCGTTAGGTGTTACAAAATTATGGCAATAATATGCTGGTTTCTAGTTCTATTGAGATAATAGATGTGTTTTATTTTAAAAAAATCAAGATTCTAGAGCATATGAAATGAAAATTAGTGTTGAAAGGAACAAGAAAATATTTCTAGAAATTTTATAGCTCCCTAGCTGGTTTTAAAATCCTTTACTTAGTTTAAGTTTATAGGTCAAAATGTGAGAATCTAGACTCTAAATGTTTTCTAGTTTGACAAATAGTTACAATATTGAGTATCTTCTATATGGCAGAGTATTTCCCTGGAAGAAGATGGAAATCTAGAGGACATATATATCTTATGGGAAAGGAGAAATTAATTTCACTAATTAGATAGACTCTCTCTTCTTTGTATTTTCAGCTTTGGCCTCTGTACTCCCTTCTACTGTCAAACACTTTCTATGGCCACAATTTCATTGGCATGGCATGTCCACAAAATTCTGCTGTCAATCTTCATTTGTGTTATGGCCAAAATCAGCATCCACTTTGATCTCTCATACTTTAATGCCTTGGATTCCTATCATTATTGGAATTGGTTTTTAAAGATCTCAAAATCCAAAGGTCTATTTGAGTGTTACTTTAGCATGTGACATCAGCAGCAGTCCCTACCTTAAACTCTGATCATCATTTGTATTACACTCTATTCTATCGGCTCTCTTCTGCACTTCTTGGATCATTTTTTTCTTATCTCCTTCACTAGTTTTTAAATTTCTAACTTCTATTGACTTTCTAAGAGAGAAACGCATATATTCCTAAAGGTTAGGTCATTCGTTCTCTTTTATTTCCTAGTATAATTTTTCCTTGATGAAACATTCCTAGGGTTTCATTGTGTCTGTCAATGTTTTTTTTGTGGCCAGTTCCTACTGGTCTTTCCTGAGCACCAACCAATATTTTAAAATGTTGGATATTTCCTCCTGAAAGTCAGAATAAGTCTATCTGAAACTGAAATTCTTTTGTTCTCCCAGAAACCTACTTCACTTCTCTGTGTGACTTTATTGTGTAACGGCATTATGAATTGTTCAATTGAATTGATCAACGCTCAGAATCTCTATGTCACTCTAACTCCTCCATGTGTTTTTACTTAATACATTCTCACCACCACCCTGTCAATCATTTGCAATTTCTCATTTATTTTGGAGTCTCCCACAGGGAGGATATTAAAGTCCTTTTTACTTAGATTACTGAAATGACCTCCTAATTTAATTTTGCCTGCAGAGTTCACTTGGATACAGCATTTTTATTGTCTTCTGTCCTCTGTACACTTTTAGAATAAATTACAAAGTTCCATGTAATTATGGTAAGCCATCAAAGATTTTAATATTTACTCATACTCATTTATGAGTAACATGGTCAGAATGGTGTTTTATATAGATCATTCTTGAAAACAATACAGAAGGATTTTAGTGGGGCTGGAGTCAAAAAGAGATACGTTAAGAAATAGAAATAATAGGCAGGTGTTCCAAGAAGGCAATTTTTCTGGTAGTTCAGGGAAGAGATAATGAGTGCCTGCACTAAGTTAATTGAAATGAAATAGAGAAATTTGTACTGATTTCACTAGCCTTAAGATCTATGAGGATGTGTATTGCTCACCATAGGCTCCCTAACATCCAAAACAATGCCCTAGACAGTACAGATTGAGTAAATGTTATGTATAAATTACAGACATGCAAAACAAAAGTGCAATGCAGAATATGGTTTGTGTTGAACAAGGCAGCACTACAAAGATTGTAAGTATGAAGTTTGATGTCAGATCTGAGTTGGAGCTGCTGTCTTACCACTTACTAGCTGTGTGACTGGGGAAATATTTTGACTTCCTTGAGCTTCACTCTTTTATTCCCATTTATAAATTAGGTCAATAATAGAACTTCCTTCATGAAATGTGAGGATTAAAGGGGGTGGTTATGCATTTTATGTGTTTTGCAGTTTCCCTGACATTTAGGTGCTCAATAAATATTGCTGCTTATTATTGTGGTTTTGTTATTAAATATATATATATATAAATACATAAACATGTATACATACATATGCACATCTATGTATCTCTACCTATGTCTGTATCTGACCACATATCTACCAAATCATCTAGCTATCTATCCATATTCAGGAAACATCACAATGTTTAGCACTTGGTGTGGAAATGCAGTCAAGGAGTAATAATTACTGTTCCTTTGACTCTGTTGAAATTAAATCTGTAAGACCTCGAGGCTGGGTAATACATATTCTGCTCTGACTTGTCCCTCAACAAATGGTTTTGCTTTGTGGAATAAACTGATCATTGAAAGTACTTATAATCTATAACTACTCCTTTGTTTATACGTTTTCTTGCATTATGTTGGTATCTTTATATATAGCAGGGATATTAATTGTCCTGAGATGGAGCTGTTATTTTATCCCGTTAACCTGACACTAGTAGTGACATTTAAAACATCTATTGTTCTTTTGCATCATGGAATTTCTTGTGCTAGGGAAAGGTCTCCAAAGACACTCTGCTAAAGATTAAGGGCAGTGAGTTAGGTAAATGTGCTTGAGCACTGAGAGTAAGAAGATTTATACACTCCCTGATCCTGGTCCTTTCCCTTTTCTTTACACAACATGAGTGAAGAACTGACCTTTCATATTTCTAAAAATAAGAAAAGCACAAGCATAAAAAACACCCTGTGCCAAGCCAGGCAAGTGGAGCCATTTTGCTGGAAGTCATCTGTCACATAAGGACAGAATTATTCACGATTTTCATAAATAATAAAAGTGCTTCTTTGGATGAACTTTAATAAATAAAATACTAGAAAACTTATCATTTATATCATAGAATTAAGAATTTGAGGATACTCTGACAAATTTCAACATTGCTTTTAAAAATTTCCTTTTAAAACATAAAATTATGTATTTTTAATTTTTAAATTATTTTATGTAATCTCAATCAAATAATTTATACTGTAGTTTGCCAGGAGATTACACACTCCCAATTACTGTATTGATTATGAGCCCAGTAATTTTCCTTTTAAAGGAACACTTAATATTTTATTGTGGTAGTTGTGATTTCATTTAAGAAAAGCAGTGTAGTGTTGTTTTGTATATGGAAGACAAAATTGCAAATATTAACTTATTTTTAACAACATCTAATAATTTTACAACTAGTAAACTCATCCACATCAATGTGACTCCTTCATTTATATTAATATTCAAATGATTTAATAAGTTATTATGAATAAAGCCTCATTGACTAATGAAATAAAACTTTGGATATACTGTGGAGTTGGTGATTATTCAAATTTTATTAGACGTTAAACACAAGTAAAATGTGGTTTTAAAGTCTAGGGTCAATTTTTCTTTAGGAGAAAAAGTTATAAAAAAATCCAGAGAAGTAATTTTTGGGTTTTAGATGAAAATGAAAGGTTAAATTAAAGGACTTAAATGCAAAGTCTACAACAATTATATAATCTCTCAAAGAGTTAAGGAGTTTACTTTAATCAATTGCTTCAAGGAAAGCTAATGGAATATTATGGATCTAAATCATCTAAATGCCCTGAAAGGCAGTAAGTTCAAATTTAGATATGAACTATCAATTTACCAAGGATTTCATATAAAGATATTTTTGAAGCAAAAGACAGCATGAGGGGATTTTATTCTTGATTCATTTTATGTTTTACTTGGTGGCATGAATTATTTCTAAAAATCCAAACTTTGGAGAGATTGCTGTGAGCTCTGGATTTCTGAAAGATGTTTGAGACGGTGTCACATTATCAATTCCAAATTCTCATCAGAATGGTGATAAGCTAATAGAGTGACAAAGTTTTATAAATGTATTCTTGCTCCTCACTGAAGAGTAATCACTATACTGGGTAAGGAAATTACCCTCAGGATAAACATGAGCTTCAGGAATAAAAGAGGTTTTTTCAAAAACTACTGATAATCAGTAATAATCATAACCAGCAAAAACACTCCAGCTTTGTGTTTGTTTATGTCTTCCTTTTTGAACTGATAAACCAGTTCACAAACAGGACTTCTCCACCTCATTAATTTTCACTACACCCTTGTGAGGTACATATTTATTAATGCTAACCTAAGGATTAACATTAACAAGCTGAACCATGTTTATAAATATTCATTTAGGGAGAACTTCAAACGCAAGCTCCTCCCGGGTAGACGTTCAAACCTGTGAAGAGCAGGTTAGAAGGGATGAGCAAGTGCACAGCAGCTGCTCAAATCCGTTAGTTGTTCAAATCAAAATGAGAAAAATAATATATTCAGCAGTGACTAAAGTGAATGACTTAATTAAATTCTAGTTACATGTAAAGAAATTTCTGGCTTTCTGTCAGGCTAATTAAATTTGTTATTGAATTGATGTAGGAATGTGGTTGAGGTCACGATATAAAACCTCAAATGAGAAATTTCTATGAGAATTTGTTAACAAATGATTTCTTTCCTTGGAGGAAGCTGAGGAGATTAGAGTCCTTTAATGTTTTTATTTCTCTTGTTTTCTTTGACCACCAGGAGTGTAGGGAATTATTTATTTCGATAATGATAATTAGGAGACTTTATTGTTGTCTACCCTTGCTTGACCAGTTATTATGAAATGTAGTCTTTCTGGGCCTATATTTATTTATTTAGATATTTATTTTTATTGAGCATATATCTTATATAGCAAATCAAATAAATCACCTTTAGAAAGAGGTAGAGATTACATATAGTAATAAAATAAAATCATTATATGGACACATATTTGCTATTTTTTAATTCAGTAATATGATGGGTGCCAAATGAATAGAAACAAAACTTTGAAAGACATTAAATTTGCTTTATACTTAATTTTTCCACACACAAGGTATACATTTTATTTTTGCAACATCCCTAGGTAAAAGGTGCCAACATTCATTTTATTTTTGCAACATCACTAGGTAAAAGGTGCCAACATTCACTACCTTATCACCACTTTCTGCAAAGGCCAGGACCTGTGATGATACTACCAGCTTTTGATAATAGCCATAGTCATCTTTGTCTTGCCTCAAATTCACTTACAAAATATAGATTTCTAAGTAGTAACCATAGGTAATTCAATAAATAAAATTATAAGGATAAAGTTTATTAAAAGATAAAATATGATAAGAAAGAATAATTACATACAAACACTGCTATAAATCCCAAAATTCCTGATTTAAAAAGAAGCCCAAAGTTTTTAAACTCTTAAACTCCCATAAGGAAAATTAAGTGACATATTAACTAAATTTGATCAATGAGAATAAATGTAGAACATTGTGATTACATGCTTATCTTTGCTCTAACACTTATTTTTGTTATAGCATAGAGGTGTTAATAAATTCATTATAAAATGGTGGTTGAGGAAGCAAGCATATACGGATTTTTAAAAGATTGAACTTAATATAGTTTGAAAGAGAAATCAAAAATCAAATTGAATATACCATAAAAGAAATGCAATACACATTCATATTAGAATAGAAAAAATCAGGTACTACTAGAGTTAAATTAGAGATAACATCTGTAAAATGGATTTACTTTTAATAACATAACAACTCATATGTTTGTTGTAAGGATGAAATGAGTTAGTGTACCTGAAACAGAGCAAGGCCTGCCACAGAAGCATTCAGTGATCATGAAGTATTAATGTGAACTTGAGACCTCAAGAGCATATTTAAAAAACAAAAAAAATCTTCCACTAATCTGATTTAGCAATAATGATATCCTACCGACCTCCAGAACTTATTTGGTGCCATCTGATATGTACCTCTAGCATCTATACTTTAGTCTCTGTAACATTATGGCCATTGAAAAGTAGCTGAGTCTATCCTTGGCTGGAGGAACAGAAAATCAAGATGCTATTAGTGGAAAGCTAGAATATTTTAAAACATATTTCTGGTTAATAAGAGGACAAAGAAGCTAGCATTAAAGGAGTTTCACTGGCACTAGCAAAATTATGGCAATTGATACATGTATATGAATATATTCAATCTGCAAAACGTCATGTGATTTTAATAATACTAACAATCAGGAAGTTTTCTTAAAAATATATATACATACATACATGTATATGGAATTTTATACAAAGGAAAGATGACTTTAATAGGATATATTTAAATTTTATTATTTTTCATAAATATGGTATTGTAAGGATACAGATAACTTGATTCTTCAGTTAAATATGGATCTATTATAAAATATAAATTGGTACTTTTTTCTATGAATATAATTAAGGGAGACTCATACTATGTGTATTTAACACTGTCCAATAAATTTTAGAATCACATCATTTCAAGCAAAGATGTCATATTCTAAAAGGGAAAAGCCTATGTAAAAGCTAAATATTTTAAGAATGTCATATTAAATATAACAAAAATAAAATTTAAATATAACAAAATATAACAAAAATAAAATATAAACAAAAATTAAATATAACAAAAATAAAATTCAACTGTAAAAGAGATCCAGTTTGTTAAATAACTCTCACATTTGAAAGGGCCAACCAAAATTCAGTTGGTTGATAACTCATCGGGTGTCAGGCAGGTGGGAGGGGGGAGGAGGGGATGGATATATTCACACCTAATGGGTTCGGTGCGCACCGTCTGGGGAGTGGACATGAGGCTCTTACTCGGCTGAGGCAAAAGCAATATATGTAACCTAAACATTTGTACCCCCGTAAAATGCTGAAATTAAAAAAGAAAACAAAAAACTGACTTCGTATTGGGTAACTCAGTCCTCCTTTCTATTTGATTTTAGAAGATCATGATAGCACTAGCATTGTGTAAAGAAAACCATTTGATAAAGTTGTGGTACACTGTATGATAAAATTAATGTATAAAAGGTAAAAATACTTATGTAAAAATTGTTATAAACTGAGTAAAGCATAAAAGTATGTCTCAGGAATAAGTATAGAGCTTAATTACAAGTGCTGTATTAGTGAAAAGTTTTACAATCATTTTGATAATTTATAAATTTGTCTAACTTTAAGATTTTACAACATTTACCAGGCACATTTATTAGGCTTCAATATTTAATAAATGTTTAGCAAAATTTTATTAAATATGTTTTCATAATTATCTAAACTTACGAAACATATTAGTTTTGAAATATTAGTGGGCAATGAATTTTTAAATTTCTAGATAAATAGTGGCTGATGGATATAAAAGATTAATGATTTCAGCTTTAAACTGTATAAAAGGTAATGAGCATTTCTCCGTAAAATTCCTTCTGACATTAAACATTCTATCAACAATAAATAATGACTTTATTATATATATATAAGCCTGGACACAAGAAAATCAGGATGTAAAGGAGTATTGCCACCAAGTTTTAAATATCACTTTACCTTTGTATCCTTTTGCTTTCTTTCAAAATCCCCTTTTCTTTTTTTCTACTCAACTTCCTACCTCATTTTCTCCCCTTAATCTCCAAACTACCCTGTTTTCCCCAATCCTACAGCACGCACACTCCCACTCAAAGATAATAGAAAGCAAGTTGATCAAGTCTTCATCTTTTTTCTTTACCACCCATATTTGCATTTAATTCGAAAGATTCCCTGGAAAAAAGATAGAGCTAAACCTAAGGGACTTAACTCTTTTTTACGTCATGAATATAAACATAACGCCAACTAGTTGGGGAAGGAATTTCAAGGCAGGAGTGGTCTTCCCTATGTAAGTAATTGGGTGTCTGCTTCAACCAAGCACCTATAAGTTCTTTTTTTTTTTTTTTTTAATTTTTTTTTTTATTTCAGGAAATTATGGGGGTACAAGCATTTTGGTTACATGTTATGACTTTGCCACAACCCAACCATGATTTGAGATGTGCCCTTTCCCCCCTACAATGCTCACCCCATCCATTAGTTGTGAGTTTACCCACCCCCAGACCCCCTACTCCCAAAGAATATTAGTACTGTGTGAGCACCGTAGTGCTGATCAGTCAGTGCCAGTTTGATGGCGAGTACATGTGCATTCTTTCATTCTTGTGATACCTCACTTCGGAGGTGCTTATGCATATCAAAGAGGAGGCAGGGGCATAAGATGCTGCCTTGAATATGTATGTATGTCTACCCATAATGTTTAAGTTAAAAATAAGCAAATATTGTTCTAAATCAAGTTGACCACAGCTTCATGCTGTATAAGGAATATACATAAAATAGATAATTCTTCCTATGCCTGGTCATTGAACTGTACATGCTGGTGCCAAAGTGTTCACGCCAGGTAGGGGTCAATATGCCTGGTCTTCACAGGAAGCCTAGGAAGGCACAGGATATGGACATCTAAACTAGATTTCTGCTCTAAGTGCATGCAGATAAAAATCTTAGCATAATTTGCTGCCATTGAGGGAAACTCAACTGATATATAGGCTACTGCTAATTGGTACTTGTATAAGATAATACAGACCAAAAAGTATAAGCCACAAATATTTGTAAGTCGTATTTTCTAGATTTGCTGTATCTGTTTTGAAAAGACAGCTCCATTGAATAGAGGAATGATTATGAGGGTTATTTATTTTGTTTATTAGGTTACTTTGTTAATGTGCATACTGAAAGTATAAGGTTCTGTAATGCACCACAAAATATTTTCTAAAACAAAAAAAAAAGTGTATTTAGGCTGATATTTCGGTATTTTTGGCATATGTAAATGTACCTATCTGAACTCCTTAGCCAAATCTACTTTAAAAGATGATATTTAGATTTTGCCAGGACCTAGCTCAGTGTTCTCCAAACTGTATTCTTTATCATTTTTTTATTCTTTCTTTTTCTATTTCACACTTCTTTAATAGGGTGTCTGAATTTTGGGTTAATTAGAAAAGATATGTGAGAAAGATTATATAGAGAAAAATCAGTAGTTACATTCTTCAAGGTATAATTTTAACTTAAAAAATCATTTTATCATCACTTATGTAGCCAATACAATTATATCTGAATTACTAACATAAAGACTCCTGGTCCTCCTTTCTATTTTTTAGAGATTATAATCTTCAAGAATTTAAATTCAACTAGGATTACTTACTAAGGAATAATATTAATAGTTTTCACCTGGTAGCCTATTTTCAATTCTATATAAGCTCTCATCATATGTAAAATAATTTAAAGAGTTTTTAAGAAATCAATACATTTAATCAGATATATCATCTAATTTAGAAAATGTTTATATTTATATATGTGTATGTATGTACATTCAGTATCATTAATACAAAAATCAGGACACCTGAAAGCTATAATCAGAATCTTAAATATTAGCATGTGAGAGGCATTTATTTGGTTACCTGCCTATAAGCAGAAGTTTTCAAATATATTCTATCATATATTCTAAAGAATTCATAACAAATAGTTACTATAATAGACAGTAGAAAAATAAAAGCCGATAAGTAAATATTCTAAAAAGCAGACAGAGAGACTCAGATTTCAAAATGGTATTTGAATTCTAAAACTTTATCTCCTTTTGTGAGTAGGTCTTAACCTCCTAGACCAGTATATCAGGTTTGTTTTGAAGACAGAAAATATTTTAGGGGATTTCAAAGTATCCCAAGAAGAAACGCATTATTTGCATAGTTCAATCCTTACCATGGTTTTATCACATTTTAAAATTTGAGATCTTAAGCTTTTGCTTAACTAAAATTTAAAAATACATACTGTGTATACACACTATATACATATAAACAGAAAAATCATACTCTTTACTCACAGGCAAACTGAAGTGTGGCTTCTCTACTAAGAATACTTCCAAAAGTGTTAGTTGCTAAACACTGATAACGACCAGAATCCTTTGCTTCACTTGGATTGCTTATAATGAAGGTGCCGTCTATCAAACTGTAGCGATAATCACTTTCCAAATCTATTTCTGTTCCATTTCGAAGCCATCTTAGGAAAAATCAGAAGACAAATATGTAAAAATTACTTGAGACATTATAATACTCCCTGGGAACGTCAGAATATCATTGATGGAAATTTTTTAAGGCTTAAATAAAATGATTATTAGTGAATTTCTACCTGTAACTGGGGACTGGGTTGCCACGAACTTCACAATTCAGTGCTACCTTCTTTTCATCAGAATCAGTTGGAAAAATGATATCATCTGGTTCTTGCACAAACACTGGCCCATAGTCCACACTTTCTGTAAGGACCAAAACAGATGTACTTTAAAATTCCTCAAAATAGAAAGACATTTTTTTCTTCTTCTCCACTCTATTTTTATTCAAAATTATTGCTCTCTCCTTGTAATTAACAGGTACATTTCCAAAAGAAGGTATAGCTAGAAAATTGCATTATTTTAGTAAACTGTAGAGACCTAAATAGAATTTTTTTATCCACTAAAAGTGCTTCTTAAGGTATGATATATGTAATGAAATATAAAAATCTCAAACATTGATGGACACTTTTTGATATATATCAGTTTTCATCTTCTAAAACAGATGAAGGAAAACAATATTAAACACAAACATTATTTTAAAATCCTAAAAGTTTGTAAAATTCATAGAATGTTAACAATAACACACAATAAAGAAAAGTGGTGAGTTAGTATTGTGTCACTACTTGGGAGCTACTGATAAGAACATGTTGGTCTTCATGCATTCTTCATATATTTTTTCTTATTCATTCGAGTACTAGTTATTGAGTGCTAAGCATGCTTGAGTATAAGGAAAAAATGATGTAATGCAAAAAATATATTCTCATGGAATAAGTGAGACATGTCCTCAAAAAATGGATTAAAATGTCAAAACTTTTTACAATTAAATATCCCATCAATAGGTAAATATAGTGAATAAGGAAATCAGAAGATATAAGGCATGAAGGCGGGGGGAAGCGGGAAGAATGTAACTTTTTGCCTCTATAAGCCAGATACTAGATTCTATTTCATTGAGTTAGTTAATACTTAGAGAAATTCTAAGGTAAAGGTAAATTGACATTAATGAAAACTTCATAGAAAAAGTGAGAATAAAAATGGATCTCAAATGCCAACTTCAATTTGCATTTTAGAGTATGTCTGCTGGAGAAATGATGAGTAAATGTACTGGTGAGAGTATAAGTCATTCATATTAGCCTGTAGTTATGTAAAAATTTAGAGCATCATGTCCATATCTAAGATATATAGCATGTTGAACTGTGAATTTGGGAAAAAATAAAACTTTTTTCCTTATTATTATTAATCACGAATTTGATTAAATGATAGTCTTAGATCAAAGTTTCTCAACCTCAGCACCACTGATGTTTTGGGACGGATCTTTTTTGTTGTGGGGGGCTGTCCTATGCACTGTAAGATTTTTAGAAGCATCCCTTGATTGTCAAGTTGTGAAGAAAAACCCTTTCTGATCCCTAGACATTAAAAATGACTATTTAAATATTATAAATAACTATACTGTATACAATTAACACGAAATAAGTATATGTTATATTTTTACATAGTAGAAATCTCTTGAACTTTGGCGTTGGGCACACTTGGGTGAAAATTCTAGTACTATCATTTTCTAACCATAGGCCAATAACTTCTCTGATCATCTGCTATTCATTTATTAATTGTGGATAATGATGCCTGCCTTATAGTAGTGTTATGAACATAAGTTGACATTAATATTTGTAAATACCTTGTATATTAGAAGCACTCAATAAAATATGATTAATAATAACTAAGATTTACTTCTGGTATAATTACTATATGCCAGACATTATGCTGAATAATTTTCATTTAAAATATCTTGTAACCCACACAACTATTGGAAAAAATCTTTCCTCTCATTTTATAGATGACAAAACTAAGACTGAAAAAAACTAATTTATATTTATATAGCAAATAAACGGCAAACCTAGGCTACAAATCTAGAACTGTTGGAATCTAGAACCTGGTTACTACTACCTCTTTCTCCTTCTTCTTAATTATTATTATTACACTTACGCTGTAACATTTATAAAGTAATTTCATATTTGTATATTATTATTATCTAATTTTCTGAGTTGAGCATTATAATTATTTCTAAATGAAAAAGGAAAACTCTAATGTTCTGAGAGGAAATCTCTGCAAAATTAGCCAGATAGTAAATAGAGGATTTCAACTAAGCTTTTCTGGTTCCAAATCATATGTTCTGAAAATTGTTAAAACAGGATAAGAGAAATAAAGGGTTGTCAGGCTGAGAAAAACTAGAGAGGTAAGATTTGCTAAATTGCAGTCTAAATAATAAGGGAACAATCTGAACATGCATTCTGTTATGACTGCCCATACTTTATAAGGCATCTCTTTGCTGTTCATTGTCAGTTCCCAAGGTATCTTAGCTCTCTTCAGTGACGACTTCATTCTACTTGTTGCTGCTGAGCCAATGTCTCTACCCAAATGGCAACATATAGAAATGTGAAAAAAGTAGTTAAAATGCCAAGTTAAGAAATTACTATTTGTTAATGTAGAGCTTACTAGTCCCCAGCAAAGAGTAATCAGTGATTACTCTATTTCTAAAGAGATTAGTTTTTATAGCTCCATACCCAGAACGTATTATTATTATTATTATTGGTACATTCAGATAGATTATTGATTCATTCTCCTGCAGTAGTGAATTTTATCTACTCCTCGTAATGATGCATTATTTAAAATTGTGTTCTTATATTTTGCATTCTTTAGCTTGAAGGAATGTGTAACTTGTGGAGATAGACTTCAAAAGCTTTATGATACTAAATCATCACAAATATTTTGCTAACCAGTAACTCAAACACTTTCTTGAACCAAGTAGAAAGCTTTGAGACATTTGTGTAACAGGTAGATATCAACACACACAATGTTAATTTCTCATAGGAACAATGTTTTTGTGTGTTTTTTCTTTATCAGACTTTTTATTAACAAACTGATAGATAATCTGTACTAGGCTGAACTTACAATGTTAGTGGTTATTGTCTGTGAAATGTCAGATTCATATCTCAAGAGGATCCTTTTTTCAGAAGAGGATTGTTTCAATTTAGAAATGATTTGGTGATTCTGTCTACAAAGGATGATGAGTGATGTAATGGACATTGAAAACTAAGAAGAGGGGAGGGTAGGAGGTGGGCGAGAGAGAAAAAATTACCTATGGAGTACAACTTATACTATTCAGGTGATGGGTACACTGAAAGCCCTGGCTTCAACATGACACAATTCATCCATGTGACAAAAAACACTTGTATCTCCTAAATTATTGGAAATGAAAAAATAAAGAAATTAACACTTCCACTCATTTGCCCCCAAGTTTACTCCCTAAATTTCCTTAATTTTGTTTGTTAATCATAGTTCACAGACTTTCTTATTCATAGTTCTTATTATTACAAGATAAAACACTTACTGTCTGTCTCCTCACTATGATTTTTCATTCCTAAATTCCTTGTTTTTTACCAAGAAAAACTCTTGTGTGCTATATTCCTGTATGCAGTTAAGAATATCTATTTTGTATTTATAATTAGAAAATAATTTGTCTGGGTATCAAATTAGGCATTTACTATTAATTTCACTGATGGCTTTGCATATATTCTTCCACTCCATGACAACATTGAACATTAGCATCGTGAAGTCTGATGCCAGCCTGACTTTCCTCTTTTGTAAGTGACTCGACGCTCACACGATATTTTATTCCTGGATGCCCACGGAACTCTTTACTCATCGTTCAATTTCGAGAATTTTGGAGGCTATGTCTTGGTGTTAGTCATTCTATATACTTTTTTTTTTTCTTTTTCTGGGACTCATTTGGCCTTTTTAACTTTCAGGTTCAAGACTTTCTTTTTCAGGAAGATTTGTTTTTCATTTGTTCTATTCTCTTCATACCAATTAAGCATAACTTGTTTTTTTTTTTTGAAGTTTTCTCTATAATCCCTGTAATGGCTTTTATATCCTTATTCTTTTCCTATTTGATTTTTTTGAGATGGATTGCTATGTTCCTATCTTTTCAGTTGCAACTATATTACTACTAATGATGATTTCATCTCTTTAATGGCTTTATTTTTCCCTCGTATTTGTTTCCTGAGCTCCAATACTTATTTCTTATCATCTCTGTTATCTTGTCATATATACTTTGATTTCCTGTGTTGCTTATTTAACATGTTCTTAGCAATGTTATTGTCTGTAATACCTGACTTGATGGGATGTTATTTGTCTTCATTAGTTCTATTTCCTATTTGGGTATTTGGGAGGTCTGTGTGGTTCATAGAGAAAAGTCCTTAAGTCAGAATTCTGATTATAACCTACTGATTTCTGAATCTCTTGCCTCCTTCCTCTTGCCTCATCTTCAGCTGTACTCACGATCAAAAACTTAGATTGAAAAAAAAATAGAAATATGGCTTGTCAGAGTGGTTTGTATTTTTCAGTGCCTTCTTTTACATGTCCTGAAATATCATCAGTCTTTTGTCCACTTCTGCACTGCCTTCTTTGACCAATTGATTATTTTATACTTATTAAAGAATAATTGGATACACATTCGTTTTAAGGCTGTACTACTTACTTTTAGGAAAATTAATATTTGCCTTGAAGTCTGAGGACAAAGGCACTTTTTTGCTATGTCTTTCCTCATTCTTTCTAATAGTTTGAAGACAGTACAAATGAAGGTAATATTCTCATGTCAGTTTTTCACTCTTTGTTTGTTTTAAATGTATTTCAAAATAATGATGTATAGTGAAAATGCCCTCCCTATCATCTTCAGCCTGATTAACTGGTTAAATATTTTCTCAAAGCCATTTGGGGTAGTTTTAAAAATATGCCCACAAATTCTTTGATAACCTTCCCTTCAAGGAGTTGAGCTTAATTTCATTCCTCTTGAGTGTCGGCTGGAATTAATGATATATTTCTAACTAAAATCAAAAGTTATGGTATATCACTTCTGATATTAGGTTATAAAACTAATGCAACATCTGTCTATGAAATACTCTCTTTAGTCCCTCTCTCAGGAGAAAGACAGCTGCCATATCCTAAGGACACTGTTTTAGGTGTGGAGAGGCCCACGTGGTGAGGAACTAAAATATAGGGCTTGGCCAAAAGCCAGCAAGAGACTGAGAACAATGATCACTTCAGTGAGTTTTAAGTGGATCTTTCCTCAATAGAGCCTTCAAATGAAAATGGAGCTACAATCAACATGTTGACTATAACTTCATGAAAGACCTGGAGCCAGAACCTCCCAGCTAAGCTACTCTCAGATTCCAGACCCACAGAGACTATGAGCAAATATGTGTTGGTTGTTTGATGTTGCTAAGTATTGAAGCTATTTTTTACACAGGAATAGATAACTAATATTAAAATATTTTTTCTCTCCCTATATTACTTGTAAGAAAATGTATTCTAAAACACTTTAGTTATAAAATCTATGTACTTCCTAGAAGAAATAGAGAATAAAAGTATCATTTATAAAAGTGAGAAACTAAAAATACTTGATTTAAGTTTCATTTTATGCTATCATGGAGCAATAAACTTCTAATAAATTAGAACAACAATGTTCCCTCCATTTCAAGTATACTTTCTAAAAAACCTCTGTGGGATATTTATGGAGTCTTAGCTTGGTCACATCTAATAATAGTGAAGTCAAGACAGATTATTGTTTCATTATTGGAATTGTCTTAAAATAAAGTTCATCTTTAAATAAGTTTGAGTATTAGATCAGGGCAGCCTTTTACCCAATTATACTCCATAAGAAATATATTTTACTCAAAATTTTCTGATAATTAAACTGATTTGCATGTAAATAACAACTTTATAAAAATTGCCTTAAGGTTCGAATATGAGGGCTCTACTAAGAATATCTTAAGTTCTACTAATAAAATAGTATGAAAAATGAGTAACCAATTTAATCAAAATGACTTTTTCTTTACTTTCAATTTTAAATGACTAAAACAAAAGCTATTTTTTTTTTCCTGTTACACATGTATATTGAATAGTGGTGAAGTCTGGGCTTTTAATGTATCTATCACCTGAAGAGTTTACATTGTACTCCGTAGGTAACTTTTTTTTTTTTAATTTTATTGGGGAAAAACTACAAAACATTTACAGTACAATGTTTACAGTCACAATTTGTAGCGAGCTGATTCCCCAAAATATATTACCACTCAAGTTGACTTATCTTGTTACATTCAAAAACCTACTCTGTCAAAGTAGTCCATAGAGTACATACATAGTGCTCCAACTGTATCTACATACAACCAACACTCAAATGGATTATTTTATCTCATTCTGGAGGGACCTTTTGTGTGTGTGCGCATAGAAACAGTCTCCCAGTATATATTGCCCAGGATGGGCTGGCCTGAAGTGATCCTCCTGCCTTGGCCTCCCAAAGCACTGGGATTATAGGTGTGAGCCACTACACCTGGCCGACTTTTCAAAAAGTAGGTACAGAATTCTTGGTTGGTTGGTTTTTTTTTTTTTTTTTTTTTTAAGGCAAGCAGGAAGATGGTTTATTGAGGAGAGAAAGAAAGGATTATAGGGCACGAGCAAGATACAGGATTACAGAGCATGGTACACACGCCACAGATGATGACAACCCATTTTTGCAGCAAAGGGAGAGCAACAGGAAGGGCACAAAAAGGGGTTGACAGTTATTTTGTATTTGCACTTTGAATATATCATTCTGTCTGCTGTTTTGAAGGGCAATCTTTTTGCATGGGCTACCTACCTGATGATGTCCTTTTCCCTGGTTTGGTGGTTGTGCTGTGGTGGACCTGTGTGTGTGCTCTCAATCAGCCTGTGCAGAGTTTGAGGCCTCTCGGATCTGTGGCTTGATGTCTTTCATCGGGTTCCTTCCAACGTGGCTTCTACCCCGTTCACGCACGCCTCTCCTCCTGGGCACAAGTGTCTGAGTGTCAGACCTCTCACTCCAGAGCCTCTGTCGTCCTTCCTTTCCATGCTTCATGCTGGGTGTACATTTCAGTGCACTAAGTCTCTTTTTGGTCATGTAATCTGTTGTTAAATTCATCCCTTGAGTTCTTATAGTTCCTGGTTTTAGCATTTCTGCTTTTTTAAAAAAATAGTTTCTAGTTTCTCATCAGCATTTTTTTTTTTTTTTTTTTGAGACAGTCTCACTCTATTGCCTGGGCTACAGTGCCATAGTGTCAGCCTAGCTCACAGCAACCTCAAACTCCTGGGCTCAAGCGATCCGTCTGTCTCAGCCTCTGGAGTAGCTGGGACTACAGGTGCACCACGCCCGGCTAATTTTTCTATTTTTAGCAGAGACGGGATCTTGCTCTTGCTCAGGCTGCTCTCGAACTCTTGGCCTTAGTGATCTTCCCGCCTTGGCTTCTCCGAGTGCTGAGATTACAGGCGTGAGCCACCGTGCCTGGTGTAATCCAGTGTTTCATCTCGATGAATGTATCACCACAGTTTTTAAAGTCTGTGTCTAGAAACTCCACTTTCAGAAGTCCTTAAATGTTTAGTATATTGTTGCTCTTGTTTTTCATCTGTGTTGGTCTCATCTCATGTCTGGTTTCTTTTGATTGAGAACTGGATGTTCTACGTGAAAACAGGAAAGGAAAGGCTAAGACCAATGTCCTCTCCTCCACAGGTGGACGACGAGCTGGAAATCAAGGCCTACTACGCGGGTCATGTGCTGGGGGCAGCCATGTTCCAGATCAAAGTGGGCTCAGAGTCGGTGGTCTACACGGTCAGTGGATGGACTTGGGAGGGGCTGCCGGGGGATGGGGAGGCACCCTCCTCATTGCCACCTTCTTCCCCAGGGTGATTATAACATGACGCCAGACCGACATTTGGGGTGAGCAGGCCGCTGTGTGTTTCATCCTGTGGGGTCCTGCTGGAGCTGGGTCCTTAAGGGCGTGGTGGTATGGTGTCCCCCACAGCCCTCCTGTGCAGCGTGGAGAGCCCCTTCCTTCAGAGCCCAGACACATGAAGGCACAGGGTCCAGGCTGGGACCTCTGTTCCTCTCCTGTTTCCTGAGTGTACTGCCCGTGGCCGCTGACCATCTGGTGCAGAGGAGGCTGCCAGGCAGGGTGGCCCAGAAAGGTGGCTGTCAACGGGCTAGGTCTGGTACCTCATGCACAACCCTGCAGCTGTGGGACAGTCTGCCACAGGCCACACCCTCTCGTGTTCCAGAGCTGCCTGGATTGATAAGTGCCGCCCCAATCTGCTCATCACAGAGTCCACATATGCCACGACCATCCGAGACTCCAAGCGCTGCCGGGAGCGAGACTTTCTAAAGAAAGTCCATGAGACCGTGGAACGTGGTGGGAAGGTAGCTGGCCACAGGCAGGGCTCTGGGCTCTGGGCCCTCCCTGTGCCAGGTTCTGGCAGGCTTGGCTGCCCCTGGCATGTGGTCAGGGTCTCAGGGTAGGGGTGATGTGTTTTCTGGGCATGGAGGGAGGAATATTTGCTCAGCATTGAGAAGAAAAACTCTGGAAGACCCTGCACTGGGGATCTCGTTTGTCCCTCATGTCCCAGATCTTGATGAAGGGCCAGCACGAGCCTCCACTGTGGTCTTTTCTGCCCCAGACTGTGCCTGGGATAGGACTGGTGGCAGAATGGGAGTGCTGGGGTCCTTGTAGGGCCTCCATCTCTCAGGGCTGCCTGGCCATGCCCTCTCAGTGGTTGCTACCTGCTGGCTCCATAGGGTACACAGCTGGGGCCCCCGCCTGAGCCAGCCTCCCTGCCCCGCAGGTGCTGATCCCTGTATTTGCACTGGGCCGAGCACAGGAACTCTGCATCCTGCTGGAGACCTTCTGGTAGGTGCAGCCAGGGGGCTCTTCTAGGAGCCCTGCCCCGGGGGGCAGCCTATGCATGGAACGGCTGGCTATTCACGCACAGCCCCAGCAGGGCACTGGCTCAGACTAGTTGAGGTGGTGTCAACAACCACTGGGCGCAGCGGACACCCTGGCCATTGGTGTATCAGCCCTGCTCACTGTTGTTTTTGAGGGGGAGCCACCCATGTCCCTGTGACCCTGTGCTGGGAGAGCCATGATGTCTCATCAGCAGTGCTGTCTGCTTGCTCTTGTCAGGGTCTTTGGTTCCACACTAAGCCTTCTGTTAGTCCCAGCATTTTTTTTTTTTTTTTGAGACAGTCTCATTCTGCTTCCCAGGCTAGAGTGCCGTGGTGTCAGCCTAGCTCACAGCAACCACAAACTCCTGGGCTCAAGTGATCCTTCTGCCTCAGCCTCCTGAGTAGCTGAGACTACAGGCATGTGTGACCATGCCCAGCTAATATTTTCTATATATATTTTTAGTTACCCAGCTAATTTCTTTCTATTTTTGGTAGAGGCAGGGTCTCACTCTGCTCAGGCTGGTCTCGAACTCCTGAGCTCAAACTATCCACCCACCTCAGCCTCCCAGAGTGCTAGGATTACAGGCATGAGCCACCGTGCCCGGCCAGTCCCAGCATTTTATAGAAGGATGTAGGCTGAGGGCATTGGCTTCCTGTGGTCAGAGGGGTGGAACACAGCAGGGGTCCAGGCCTTCTAACGGACTCAAGCCAGCCCACACTGGAGCTGTGTGAGGGTGTGTGGGGGCCGTGAGGCCTGGTCCTCCCGTGGCCACTGCATTAACTGGGCTGGCGGGTCCCCAGGGAGCGCATGAACCTGAAGGTCCCCATCTACTTCTCCACGGGGCTGACGGAGAAGGCCAACCACTACTACAAGCTCTTCATCACCTGGACCAACCAAAAGATCCGCAAGACCTTTGTCCAGAGGAACATGTTTGAGTTTAAGCACATCAAGGCCTTTGACCGGGCATTTGCGGACAACCCGGGTCCGATGGTGAGGCCCCGTGGTGGCCAGTGCTGTCCACGTGCACCCTTCTTCCACGTCTGGGGGGCATGTGAGGGTGCCTGCCGGGACCCACGGCAGCAGGGGGTTCCTGCCTACAGGCCTCTGGTTGGAAGGTGGGCTCTGAGGTAGGGCCTGCGGCAGCACGTCTGCTGCCCTGACTCCCCCGTGTCTGCCCGCAGGTCGTGTTTGCCACACCAGGGATGCTGCATGCAGGCCAGTCCCTGCAGATCTTCCGGAAGTGGGCAGGGAACGAGAAGAACATGGTGAGGGGGCTCAGGTCCCCAGAGAGCCTGAGGTTGGGCAGAGGTTGGGTAGCAAGGGCTGGAGGGACTGTCCTTCCACCTGCCCTGTGCTTGTGCTGCCAGTCGGCAGGCTTGGCTGCCCCTGGCATGTGGTCATGGTCTCAGGGTAGGGGTGCTGGCCTGGGAACACTGCTGCAGCTGGGTGTGGGGCAGTGTCTGATGTCTGACCCAGCAGCTCAGACTCTCCCTGAGACTGGGCCTGTGTCAGGCAGGAAGGCCCCCAGCCACCTGAGCAGGCGCTGTGACGGTCAGCTCCCAGCCTGGCCCCGAACAGTCTTGTGCTGGAGACCCTAACCCCTCTGGGGTCTACAGCAGGGCTCTGGAGGAGCTTCCACCAGGGTGGGGGGCAGCCTCCAAGGGTTCAGGTGGGGGATGTCCAGAGGAGCCCCCGATGTGCCAAGGTTGAGGTCCTATAGCTGTGGGACCGCTGCAAGCTGCACCCTCCCCCCTGCAGGTCATCATGCCTGGCTACTGTGTGCAGGGCACCGTGGGCCACAAGATCCTCAGCGGGCAGCGCAAGCTGGAGATGGAGGGCCGGCAGGTGGTGAGTCTGAGCCCCCACTGGGCCAGCAGGGGGGCCGGCAAGCCCTGGTGGTGACAGCATCTGTCCCCTGTGCCTGCAGCTGGAGGTGAAGATGCAGGTAGAGTACATGTCGTTCAGTGCCCACGCTGATGCCAAGGGCATCATGCAGCTGGTGGGCCAGGCGGAGCCAGAGAGTGTGCTGCTGGTGCACGGCGAGGCCAAGAAGATGGAGTTCTTGAAGCAGAAGATTGAGCAGGAATTCCGTAGGCAGCGTGCAGGGCGCTGGGGTTGCCAGTGGGGGGCACTGGGTGGAGAACAGTGCAGCCAAGACTGTCGAGCCGGCCTGGACTGAGGCACCTCTTCCCTCACTCTCAGGAGTCAACTGCTATATGCCAGCCAACGGCGAGACGGTGGTGCTGCCCACGAGCCCCAGCATCCCCGGGGGTATCTCACTGGGACTGCTGAAGCGGGAGATGGCGCAGGGTACGTGGCAGGGCGGTGGGCACCACGGGCGCAGTAGGCGGGTGGCTGGTGAGCCTGCAGCCGGTTGAAAGCTCCTCTCCCTCCCCGATGCAGGGCTGCTCCCTGAGGCCAAGAAGCCCCGGCTCCTGCACGGCACCCTGATCATGAAGGACAGTGTGAGTACCTGGGGGACTGGGGAGGGGGCTGCGCCTGCTCTCCCTGACCTGCCCCTGCCCTACAGAACTTCCGGCTCATGTCTTCGGAGCAAGCCCTTAAGGAGCTGGGCCTGGCCGAGCACCAGCTGCGCTTCACCTGCCGCGTTCACCTGCACGACACACGCAAGGAGCAGGAGACGGCCATGCGTGTCTACAGCCACCTCAAGAGGTAGGCGTCCTGCCCTACCCCCCACCCCCACCCCGGGGGCCTGGCGGGGTCTCACTGCATGTCCCTCCAGCATCCTGAAGGACCACTGCGTGCAGCACCTCCCGGATGGCTCTGTGACGGTCGAGTCCATCCTCATCCAGGCTGCTGCCCCCTCTGAGGACCCAGCCACCAAAGTGCTGCTGGTCTCCTGGACCTACCAGGTGAGGGGTGGCAGGGATTGCAGGGTGGCACCCAAGCCCCATGGCTTCACTCCCTCCTCGGCCCAGGTTGTCTGCAGTGGGGATGGGACAGTTGTGGCCCTCTTGCTTCCACTGTAGGATGAGGAGCTGGGCAGCTACCTCACATCACTGCTCAAGAAGGGCCTCCCCCAGGCCCCCAGCTGAGGTTGGCCAGTCGCCCAGGCCTGCCGACCACCGCCTTCTGCCCAGCTGGAGGGTCCTGTGTTTCCACTCCAGGATTCTGTGTGCCCTGGGTGAATGGAGCCCACAGCTGGGCCACAGACCCCCATCCCTGAAATGAGACCACAGTGTCACGTTCCTGCCAGAGCAGCTGTTTCTGGATGAAGAAATAGATGGGGCTGTGGGATCACTTCGGCTTTTATTCCTACTCTTGGGCTCCAGGAAGACAGTGGGGGAGGGGCTTTCAGGCAGCAGTTGCTAATAAAAGCAAACCAGAGACTGCTTGGTTTTTCCTTCCCGGTGCACATACCTGTCTTCTTCACCCCACCCCATGCCAGCCCACCCGGGGCAGAGGTCAGTGTCCAGGGTGGTAGGGACTCCCTGTAAGTATGTTGTGGCCCCAGGCAGCTGTGAATGTGCTGGCTAGATCAGCAGAGGGCTGGTCCTGCTGGGCCTAGAGTGCCATGCCTGGCATGACCTTGGCTGAGTGTCCAGGCTCACCTGTGGCTTCCACACTGTGGACCCTACAGGGCCCAGGAGGCAGGACCTGTGGACAGACCCCCAGTCAGTGTGGGTAGAGGTTGGCCCAAAGCCCTCTGCATGCTGGGATCTTGCTCACCAGGGCTGAGGGGCTGTGGACCTGGGTGGGGGGGGGGACCTTCACACTCCCAGCCCTCCCCATTCCATTTGCCTGTTCAACAGTAGCCTGTGACTGCCACCAAGAGCGCCCTCCCCAGCACAGGCCCAGCCTTAGGAGGTGGTCAGTCAGAGGAGTGTGCAGTAGACCCCTTCTTGGCTCGCTCCTCTTACCAAGGTCCCCCAGAGCCCCATAGAGCACTGACTTCAGGAATAAGCCGTGGGCTGGGGCCACACGCGATTGGTGTTTGCCCAGGGGGTCGTGGCTGTCCAGAATCACCTTCACCTGGGCAGGCGTCAAAGCCCCCAGCCCCACGGCCACCAGCACTGCTGTCATCCTCCGGACCTGCAACCCAGAGCCGAGTCTGCTGCAGGGGCCTGTGTACCCGACCCCTGGGAGGGCCCCAGGACAGAGCCTACCTGTCTGTACAGGAAAGACTGACTCTCAAACTCCAGGTTCCAGAAGCGCAGACTGCTGGGAGACAGGCACCTGTGACGTCCTGGCTCTGGGGCAGCCTCTGCCACCCCCAGCCTGCCATGTGGCCTCAGCAGGCCCAGCTCATCACCAGGGCCCCTCACTGACCGCCTGTCCCTTCTGGGAGCTTGCACAATGCTTATGCAAGACAGAGGCAGCAGGACCCTGTGGGGGCCCACAGAGACAGTGGCCTGGCAAGCCCCCCATAGAGATGCCCCAAGTCTGAGGTCCTGGCAGAGTCTGGGCTGCCGAGGGGAGCACAGCCGGCTCACCGGAGACCCCAGCTCTGAGCCTGGTGCCCCCCCCAGAGTCCGAGGTGGCCACCACAGAAATCCCTCCTCTCCTTGAGGGGACCAGGACTGGGAGGGTTCTTGGGGTCAGCAGCTGCCACCTGGCAGGAGGCCCTGGACAGTGCCAGGGGCAGCAGAACCCACCTCCTACCAGGCTGAGCCAGAACCACTGACCCAGTGAAACCTTTTAAGCAGCTGCTAAAATCCACCCACTGGCAGACAACGCTGAGCAGGGTAGGGGTCTCCTGAAAAAGGCAGCCATCTCTGTTCTCTGCTCCTCAGCTTGGCAGGGGCCTCGGCTTGGGGGAGGGCACAGCTGCAGACTCGTGGGTGTCGGGGCTGTGCCACTCAGCTGCCCTGCACGCTCCCACTGACCAGCATCCCCCTACGAAGCCCTGCGGGTGCCTGCTACCCCCAGTCCAGCCTCTGCCTGCCTTTGCTGGAGGAAGGGCAGGGGCTTAATTCAGCATCGATGGCTTGGGAAAGGGCCACAGTGCATGGCCACCCTTCCTCACCTGCTCTCCTGGGGAAGGACGAAGGTACTGGCTGGCCCTGGGGACACTGAGACTTGGCGCAGGGTTCGCACAGAGGTGGTGGATGGGCTGCCGGCCGACTGGAAGGCGCTGAAGTCGTGTGTCCCGAGGAGATGCTGGGAAGCCTCCTGCATGGCGTCCACATCCAGGCAGCTTCAGGAAGCCAGGTCAGCAGTCAGGAGGGTGGGGCCAGCCAGGTGTTCCTGCCCACCCCGTCCTCGTTCTCACAACCGCACTCACTCTGCTCGCAGAGCCCAGCACAGGTTCCGTTCAAACACAGGCAGCTGACTGGGCGAGGAGCAGCCAGTTGCCAAGCGGTACAGGTAGGTCCTGGATGTGGCTGCGTAGCGTGCATGAAAGTCGCTGGGCACGCGGAAAGCTTGCAGTACCCTGTGGTAGTAGGTCAGGCTGGCTGGAGAAATGACCCACCTGCCCAAGTGACGCCTTGGCATCTCCACCATTCCCCCAAGTTCTATCCAGACACAAAGTCTTTCCAGACCTCCAGCCTACACCAACAGTGAACAGAGTCAAGTAAGAGCAGTCCTACGCGAGCTCAGGTCGCTGGGCTCACCTGATGGCCGGGTGTTTCAGATGGGTGTTGAGGGCCTGAGCCAGGACCTCAGGGGAGAAGGGTGGCTGGCCTGAGCGGCGCTGGACGTCCAGGTGCGCGGCATTGCTCAAGGCATGGACCCCGGCGTCCGTGCGGCTGGAGATGGTGAACTTGACTGGCAGCACGGAATTCAGCCGCGCTGCGGCCTCCTGCGGGGACGGGCGCTGGGGCAGGGGGGCAGCACGGGCGGAAGCCGTAGCCCCGAGGGACGGTCCCCCACACCTGGGAGGCGGCTAGGGGCTCCCATCCGACCCTCGCCCGGCACCCTGGGGACGCCCTCCTCCCGGGTGGGCTGGCGGAGCTCACCTCCAGGTAGTCCTGGACCCCGACGGCGCGCTGGGCGCCCCGGACAGCCGCGACTCCGCTGCGGGCAGGGAAACGGAGGTTACCGACAGCGCCCGCGGAGGCCGCCCCGCCTTAGGGGCTCGGCCAAGGCCCGCCGGCCCGCCCGCGCCGAGGCCCAAGAGAGACCGGCCCCAGTTCGGAGCGACGCCCGCGCCCTCCCCGGATCCGGGACCCGCGGGCCGGTAGTTCCTCTCCGGGTCCAGCTCCCGTCCTTCCCGCTCCCGCCGGCGGGCGGACAACGTACTTGAAGTCCGTGCCCAGGTACTGGAAGTACACGAGGTAGCGCGCCCGCACCGAGCCCGCCGCGGAACCAGGACCCATGACCGGGCGGGGCGCGCCGCACGTGGGGTCCTGCGCGCGCGGCCGGCCCGCCCCCCGCGCCTGCGCCCGCGCCCGC